>JAQQSW010000694.1:0-16168 GCA_028646575.1 Pseudocheirus occidentalis
GAAAATTGGTGATAGTATGAGGAGATTTCAGTATCCAATGAACATTTATTGATGATGTAGTAGGTACCTGGACAAGTTTGTAGGCATGTATGAAGGAATCAGAATACAGGGGTAGATTGGAGATGAGAAATAAAGTATAAAACTGGAGGCACTGAAGGATTGTGGAATCAAAAGCTGAAATAGAGTGATTGATCTTGTCAAGGAGAAACACCAGGATCTGGAGAAAATGAGAAGGCAATGGGTTTGGGGTATATTTGTGTGTGTGTGTGTGTGTGTGTGTGTGTGTGTGTGTGTGTGTGTGTGTTAGATAATGAAGAGTTGTCTTGATGAGTGGACTAGGTTAGAATAAGTGGAAAGAAATAGATCACAATGGATGACTTCAGTTTTCTTAATGAAGTAGGTAGTGAGGTGCTGTGCTAAGATGGGGAAGAGAAAATGTTTGTAAAAGACACTATCTGGATCATGATGAAAAGTCAAAGACAATTTTTCCTGTGAAAAGTTAAGTGCCTAGAGGAGATTAAATTACATAAATTTATAGTGGAATTAATGGGAACCATTGAAGGCCTTTCTGTAGCAATATTAAGCAGAATTCAAAATTGAAGCAGAGAAAGTAAATGTAATATCTTTTGGGGTTTGGCAAGGAATAATTGTTGACAACTCAAAGAGAGAATTATCCAGAAGAGGACAATCAATTTTTGAACTGTTCATCCATATGTGCTGGGTATTTTTTTTAAAGACTATATGATAGCAAAGTGAATGGGCAGCCTTCAATGGACTGACTGACTTTTGCTCCAATACAGGCTAAGGGAAATATAGAAATACCCCAACCAGGCCTCAACTCACACCAACACTAGAATCTCAGCTCAGTACCAGGTGAGCTGCCAGACCCCTATGACTTTCAGCAGTACCATCCACCTCAGAAAGCATCAGACACTGAGATATACAGCAGGCCTCAGGGCAACACCATTGCCGCACCAGGTAAACAGCCAGGGCCTGCAGCCACTGGCAAAAGAAGCATGACACAGTGCCCCTTACACCCAAGTAGCAAGACCTCAAATTTTTTAAAAAAGGACAAAAAGTAATAAAAAAAATAAAGCAAGACAAAAAAACAAGAAAACCATAATCTGACTATAGAAAGTTATTATGATGATAGGAAAGGTTAAGACACAAATTCAGAAGAAGACAACCATGTCAAAACACCTAGGGACAAAACTCTAAAAAAAATGAGAAATGCTCTCAAGCCCAGAAATAACTCAAAAAGGAAAAGCTCAAAAAGGAGCTTAAAAATCATATTATAGAGGTAGAAAAAATAGAGAAAAGAAATGACAGTGATGTAATAGAATTATGGGAAAACAGAGTTAATAGCTTAGAAAAAAAAGCTGCTTTAAAAGTAGATTCACCAAATGAAAAAGGTATACAAAAATCCACTGAAGAAAATTCCTTTATAAGTACAATTGGCTAAATGGAAAAGGAAAAACAAAAGGTAACTGAGGAAAACAACTCTTTAAAAGTTAGAATTTGGCAAATGGAAGCTAGTGACTTGGTGTCACATCAAGAATTAATCAAAGAAATTCAAAAGAGTGAAAAAGAGTGGACAAAAACATAAAACTACTCAGGAGGAAAACAAGTGAGCTGGAAAACAGATCCAGGAGAGACAATGTCTGAATCATTGGAATGAATACAGACATAATCAAAAGGAGAATCTAGACAACATCTTGTAAGAGATTATAAAAAAAAAACTTCCCTGATATCCTAGAACCAGAAGGCAAAGTAGGCATTGGAAGAACCCTCTGATTACCTCAGGAAAGAGATCATAAAATAAAAATTCCAAGGAATATTATAGTCAAATGACAGAATTATCAGGTCAAGGAAAATTATTGTAAATAGCCAGAAAGAAACAATTCAGATATTGGGGTGTCACAATAAGGATTACACAGGACTTAGCAGGTGGAATATTAAAGGACTGAAAATCACAGAACATAATGCTCTAGAAGATGAAGAATCTAGGACTACATCTAAGAATCGCCTACCTGGAAACAACTGAGCATAATTCTTCAAGGGGAAAAAGTCATTCAACGAAATAGAATGATTTCAAGTTTTCAAAAAGAGAAGACCAGAACTGAACAACAAAAAAATTATATCTAATATCAACTCCCCAGAGAAGCTTAAAAAGGTAAAAATGTAAAAGAAAACATAATGGATTCAATGAAGGTAAACTGTGTACACCCCTACATGGGAAAATGACACTTGTAATACTTTTTAAAAAATTGTACCACTAATTGTACAGCTAGAAGGAATATACATAGACATAGGGCATGGGTATAAGGTGTATTGGAGGGAATGAGATAAAAATATTAAAAGATGAGAAAGAGGAGTACACTGGATGTATAGAAGGAAGGGAGAGGTAGAATGGGAATAAGTTATTTCACAGAAAGACGTGCAAAAAACTTATTAGAGTGAAGAGAAAAATTGGAGAGTGAATGATGGGCATCGCTTGAACCTTACTCTCATCGGTATTGTCTTAAAGAGGGAATAATATACACAATCAGTTCAATATAGAAATCTATCTTACTCATTAGGAAAGCAGGAGGGGAGGAGCTTAACTTAATCTTTACAGCAAGTGTCTCTGATAAATGCCTCCTTTCTTAAGTACATAGAGAACTGAGCCATATTTACAAGAATGTAAGTCATTTTCCAATTGATAAAATGGTCAAATAAAATAAACAGATTTCAGATGGAAAAAGTCAAAGCTATCTATAGGAGATGATGAAGTGCTCTAAAATACCTTTAATTAGAGAAATGCAAATCAAAGCAACTTTGAGGTACCATATATCATTAATCAGATTGGATAACAAAACAAAAAAAGAAAAATGACAAATGTTGGTGAGAATATGGGAATACTGAGACACTAATACACTGTAGGAAGAGTAATAAACTGATCTAACCATTTTGAAAAGCAATTTGTAACTATGCCAAAAGTGTAATCTGACTATGTATACCCTTTGATCCAGCAATATCACTACCAGGTCTGTGTCTCAAAGAGATCAGAAAAAAAATGAGGAAGGGACTACATGTGCAAAAATATTTATAGCAACCCTTTATGTGGTGGCAAAATATTGGAAACTGAGGAAATATTGGTTAATTGAGGAATAGCTGAACAATCTGTGGTATATCAACATAATGGAATACTATTGTGTGATAATAGATCATGAACAAAAACCTTTCAGAAAAAAAACGGAAGGGTTTGTATTAGTTGATGCAAAGTGAAATAAGCAAAACCAAGCTAACACTGTCCACAGTATCAGCAACATTGTGAGATAACCAACCATGAATGTCCAGCTCTTCTCAACAACACAATGATTCAAGACAAATACAAATATCCCATGAAGCAAAATGCTATCCATATCCAGGTAAAGAACTGAATGGACTCTTAATGCAGAAGAAAACATTCCCTTTCAAATTCTTTTTGTGCTTTTTTTTCTTTTGATCTGTCTCTTCTTTCACAAGTTGTGACAAATATTATATATGTTTTATATGAAAGCACACACACACACAAATATATATATATACATATATATATATATATATATATATATAACATATCAAGCTGTCATTTTAAGACTTCCCTTTCCTTACCTGCTCTTCCCTTCCTTTCCCTTCCCTTCCCTTCCCTTCTCTTTCTCTTTCTCCTGCCTTAACTATTAAATACAAATAGGCACACACACACAGGTAGATATATGTATGTATGTGTGTACATGTATATGTATATATGGATGTATGTATATGTATATATGTCTCTGTGTGTAAAATTATTCTATATATATCTCTTTATCAGTTCTTTCTCTAAATGCAGATAGGGTCTTTCTTCATATGTCCTTTATAGTTAATTTCAGTACTTATAATAGACAAAATGGCTTATTCACACCAAGTTGTTCATAAAACAGTATTGTTATTGCTGTATACAATGCTCACTTGGTTCTTCTCATTTCACGGTTCAACCTGATAACTTTAGAGATTAAAAATCAAACAAAACAAAAATCATCCAGTGAGGCTGTCATTTTCACTATGTCAGGTAAATAGATTTCATGTCAAGACTAGATCTACTAGATCCAAATTCAGTCACCTTCTAAATACTTTTGTTCTTATATCTTCCCAGATATCAGAAAGTAATTTTCAAGGTCATGTCATTTTTACACTTTTAAATAAAGAACAGACACTACACCTGTTCTTCTGCATCAGTAATTATTTCCTACATTGCATCCTAAAGCAATAAAGAATGGTTCCTATTTCATTGATGTCAAAATCCCAAGCCTTGGTGTTTAGAGCACATTGAGTATTTTCAGTTATTGCCTACCCATGGCTTAACTTATTCTACTACTTAACTTCAAATATTAGTTACATAGCCAATTTTTTATCTGATAGAAAGGGAACAGTTTCATTAAAAATCAGTGCAAACAACAACAAAACATCTTCATCTTCTCTCTAGTCCTCAGGGGCCAAGTAATTTATTTTCCATTGTTAGTTATAACTAGTGGTTGCTCTCTTATTTGGTATCCTTTAATCACTTTTGAGATGTTTTTCTTTCTGAAAGAGTTAATTCTTTTTTCCCCTTCACATAAATTATATTGCTTCTTGATACTCATTTTTGGATTCATTGTCAAAATTCTATTCTGAGTAGAATTATCATATGTCCTTCAGATTCTGTTTCACTTTAGGGTTTAGTCAACTTGACATCTTGTTTCTTTCCTCCACTAACTGAATACTGGAATAATATGTTCCTGTGTCAACAGAAGTATCTGTATCAGAAGCATCCAGTTCCATTGGTGTCCTCCTCACTCAAACTTGTCCCAGCTGTTCCTTTATATTAAAATCCTAAGCATGTTGGAATAACTTTTCCGGAAATTATTTCCTTCATCTAGTATTTCTTTTTATTCTTTTCTTGCCAGATAAATGGAATCATATTTTCACTGTCACCCTGATGTTGATATACCATAAATTTCTTCCCATTTGCAAGAACTTCAAATCAAGAAAATGATGCAACTGCACTGTGTATATTGATATGTGCCCCCATCCAATATCATTCTTGCATGCATAAGCATTCGTGAACTTTAATTGCATCTTCATCACTTACAGTAAAAAGTCAAACTCTTGATCTGTCATTCAGACTTCAACAAACAACTTGGGGAACTATCCAATGATTTAATTGAATATTCACTCATTTAGTCGTTACTTCAGTGCAGAAGACTGATTGAAACTGGGTAAGATACAAACTTTTTTCTTCTTCTACCTCACAGATACCCTTCATTCTGACATTTTAGGAAGGACATTGATAATCCAGAGTATATAAAAGAGGATAAACAGAATGGTGAAGGGCCTTGAGATCATGTCAGGTGACAAACTGTTGAAAGAAATGAGAATCTTTAACCTTGAAAACACTTCAAAGTGTATTCCATTAATTGAAAAATTATAAAAGGGAGAGAGGTGTTTGCATTTGTTCTGCTTTTCTGCAGGGACAAGGGACAGTAGATAAAAGGTAACAAAAGGAAGATTTAGTTTGAATATGTCAAAATTGTCTAATTTATGTTAAATGAAAAAGTGAGGGACACTGATGAGCTGATGAGCTCTCCTTCATGGGAGTCATCATGTGGAAGATGGATTACCCTTTATTGAGAGTACTGTGGAGAGAATTCCTATAGAGTTATGGTGTCTTTGAGATGATTTTGAAGTCAGTCCCCACTCTAATATTTTGCAGTGATTTGTGGTAGGTATTTAATAAATGTTTATAATTGCTAAGATCTTGAATCAATACTAGATCTCACACCAAAGGTGGGTGTTTGACACAGGAGGGATTTTCATAGTGGAGAGGAATGTAATGTGAGTTTGGCATAAAATATTTTGACAACAGAATGCTTAGAAAAGAATAAAGGTTGTGGCTGTCCAGGCCTTCCCTGCTATTTGCTGCTTCTTTTAATGAGACTTATTATGATTAGTTTCTAGTGAAAGTGGTGGTAATTAAATCTGCAAAGGAGAGCCATAGGCCTTTTACACAAAGTTGTAAGTTGGCATCAACAGAAAAGGAGCTAAGTGAAAGAACAATAAGCTGTCAAACTAAACTAATTTGCTTCTAACTATTTTACCTTCTGTTGTGTCCAAGTGAAAGAATAGTGCTCTTTTTAGACTTCCTGCTCCTGGGTGTTACATCTTTGTGCCATTCCTCAACTAACCATTGCAGAGTAGTAAAGCTGACCTTCAAATGTAAATACGATTAAAACTGAACAAATCAGGTAATTACAATAAAAACATGGCTTGACAAGCAGCCTCTAGACAGAATTACAGTTCTGTACACACACTACACATTCAATTAAAGAGATTGGAAAGGGTAAAACTATTGCCTTTACCTTAGATAGATTTTTTTTCTGATGGTATACTGCTGCTGCCAGGGGTCATTACACTTAACCAAATCACTGGAACCCTGTCCTCTTTTAAGGGGAGAATGAAATTTTTCAGATAGCTTGATGGTGCCTTTAACATTAAGGATTTCTCTCTCTCTCTCTCTCTCTCTCTCTCTCTCTCTCTCTCTCTCTCTCTCTCTCTGTCACTGTCTCTGTCTCTGTCTCTCTGTCTCTCTCTCCCATTTTCACTGAAATGCTTTCTTTTTTCCTGGCTCTTATCTTCATATCTAAATGTAGAAGCTTTGCATTAGACCAGATCTATGATATCATTGTCACAGAAAATTCAAGGTAAGAAAGCCCCTTCTGCTAATTGAAATCAGTAACTTGCAAAATTTTCAGTCTTAGAGCACTCTTTGGGGCACAAAAGGGGTTAGATGACTTGCTCCAGGGTGCGGTAAAGGCAGGATTCCAATTCAGATACTTTTGACTTAGGTAGTTCCTCTATCACATGCTGCCATTCATGGAACATTTAAAGACTCTGAAAACTCACTAGTCTTTATGGTGTGAAGGTTATACCATTTGATTAGACTCAAATCTGGGAATAACTTATAAATCTGAAATATATCTACCAAGCTAAATATAATAGATATAACACAGGAAGAATAATAATAGAGTTGCCCAGAAATGTATAGGAAACATTAAAAAAAGAATCTAGCAATAAAATCATTGGTTTCAGAGGATTATACAGAGAATATCAAGTATGTATAATAAATATGATGAACTCTATAGAGATCCTAGCACAAAAAGGAAAATTTGACCTTAGAGGGTACACTGAAATTTGGTAGGAAAGGAAACATGATTGGGAAATGGCTTTGAAAGGGCACATATTATTCCAAAATGGATAATTTAAAGGAAGGATGGAGTAGTATTGCATTTTAAGACCACATACTTACGTGGGAAAATTCAAGAAAACTGGAAAAATCCAAAGGAGAAAAACATGATAATTAACATTTAGGTAAAAATTACTCGAGAGAAGATCAGAAGTGATCAGACCTTGAGCATAATAGGCAGTTATCTAGATTGAAAGAGGAAATAGGAGAGAGGTTTTGAAAATGCAACGAAATCGCATTTTATTTATCTTTTGCAAATTGTTTCAACATAGGAAATTCATAAAGCCCTGCATTTAGTGGTAGAAC
Organism: Pseudocheirus occidentalis; assembly: GCA_028646575.1. NCBI lineage: Eukaryota > Metazoa > Chordata > Mammalia > Diprotodontia > Pseudocheiridae > Pseudocheirus > Pseudocheirus occidentalis. Next base: position 7,589 of record JAQQSW010000694.1, read on the forward strand.
AAATAGGTTGAAATTATGATGTTGTCATTTACTAACTGTAACTTTTGACAAAAATATTTATTAATTTTTCCTTTTATTTTAAAAGTTAATTTATCTTAAACTAAAATACTAAAACAAAAGCACAATAAGAAAAAGAAAAAATAACATAAACCTATTATAATATAAAAAGAAGAAAAGAAAAGAAAAACTTTACCAGTGCAGCAGAATGCAAGAGGGGATTCAAAATATGTGGCAATACAGTTTCATTTCAAGAGAGCTTAAATAATGAATACTAAACATTGTGTTCAGAGCTGTCCATCATTTCTTTGCTACCTTGTAAGTTTCCTTTTGTTCTCTACTATTCACTACTTACTTTGTTCTTTTTTATCCCCCTTCCTACCCCTCTCCACAAAGAAGACTATATTTATGTGTGAAAATATCTTTGTATGTATATGTGCCTATTTGTAAACACATATATACACATATACATATGCATACAAATACATATATACATACATATACACCTAGAAATATGCATTCATACATATCTATATGAGACCATACTATTGTTTCTCTGAGGGTGGATAACATCTTCCTTCATAAGTGCATGTCTTTCCATATTGTTCTAAGTCCACCAACTTATCATTTCCTCCACCACAACAATATTTGAACCTCACAAAGTCAACTTATTTTAAATAGTTTAAACAAATATTGATTAATATAGCTGACATGTAGTGTAGTCTCCCTATTGTTCTCTTAATTAAATCTATTTTAGTTTCAACTTCATCCAAAGTACTGATTACTATTCCTGCTTTTATCCTAATAAATTCTACTCCAGATATTTATTTTATATTTGTGTATATCCCTTATTTCCTACCCCTCCTTACTTCTCTACTTCTACCCACTACATTGTCCTCCTATTAGTTAACATAACCCTCTCAAAGGATTCCTTATCGTCTCCCCTCCACAAACTTTCTCCTTATCCTTTTGTTTCTATCTGAATTCTGATGTTTATAGTCTTACATATATAGATAGATAGATAGATATAGATATAGATATATACATATGGATAGATAGATAGATATGTATATTTGTATATATTTGTGTGTGTGTGTAATGGTAATTAACTTAAATTTGAAGAGTAAGTAAAGGAAGCCAATGCTGTGTGTGTGTGTGTGTGTGTGTGTGTGTGTGTGTGTGTGTGTGTGTGTGTGTGTGTGTGTAGGAAAAGCCCCAGAAAGGCAGAATCTGAATTTTTCTCCTGGCTGGCTCCTGGTGGAGGAGAGAGAGAGTTTCTCTCAGTGAGCATCTGGAAGCTGACTGAGAACTGAGAGAGGATTTCCTTGAGACCAGAATCTGGTGAAGGCTGAAGTTGCCACCAAGAAGGCCACCTGGAAAGCTGAAATTTCTTCTGGGTGCTAGGACCAGCCAAACTACCTGAGGACTGAAGAATCATGACGAGGATAAGCCTTTGTTCATCATTAGGTTGATCCTTGAGTTCCTGGGAACAGATGTTGTGAAGGTTTTGAGATGTGCTGAACCTGTTAACTTCAATGTGGAGCAGAAACTTCCCAGAAGACTGGACAAGGATCTGGAAGCTGTCTGCCTCTGAATCCAGGTGACTGTTTGGTAGATTCAGGTAGGAGATGGGATCATGGAAGGAGATCCAGGGAATCCAAGAGACAACCCCAAGTGAAGAAGAAGAAAAGGCCTCTCCTTGGATATTGAATGCTGTGATGAAATTTAATTTTACTAGAGACTGATGGGTGGAGGGTAATTTTAATTTTCTAATGATTGTATTTAGTGATTAATGATACTTAGTGACTGATTGCTAGATAAGTAACTGATTAAGTTAACCTGTGATTACTCCATGAGTGGAAGACTGACTATTGTATTTGGAGATGACTGAATGACTGAGTAAGGAGGCAAACCTCCTTAGGGATACCAGATGACTGTTCTTTTGTTCTTTGTTCTGAATACTGTGACCACTTTGGTGAAAACTATGTGGCCATTTTAATGATAAGCTGTTGTGAATGCTATATTGTGATGTTCTGTGATAAGTTGTAATGTTGTGAATGTTATATTGTAATTTGTTGTGAATGTTTGCCTTGATTTGTTATGGAATAAATGGAGTGTTCACTATGCTGTGTAATCAGAACCTTAAAAGCTGTTCACAATAGCATTCTTTTGGGAAGCTGCTCATGACATTATAATATGTTAATCCTCTTTATCCCATTCTCATTAATCTAGATACCCTCTTGTATTCCCCTTATCTTTTTCCCTCCATTTGAAAATCCCTCCCTTATTTTTAACACAATCCCTATCTCCTTAGACATCTATACCTGCATGAATTTAGAAGACTCTTATTTCCTTCAAAATATGCATGCATACATACACACATACATACATATTGTTCCCCTTTTAAGCCACTCCCAATGACAGTAAAATTCCATAATTACCAACCCTTTTCCCCCATTTAATTCCTCTGTGTCATTTATTCCTCTCACACATCATTTGTATATTTACACTTTCAACTTTTTCCTAAATGGTTTTACTTTTTAGAATCATATCATACTCAGATATACACAAATGTTTTTTTTCTGAACTACTCAATTACTGATAACAATCTTAGGCATATGTTTTATATTTACTCATATAAGAAGTCAGTATTCTGTCCCTATTGAGAATTTTAATAATTAGTCTTTGATGTGTGCCTTATATTTCTCTTGAATCTTTTATGTCAATTTTTTTTATTGCATTTGGGTAGTTCTGCAACAAAATCCCCAAAGCCTAACAATTCACTGAATATCCTTTTAAAAAATAAGATGATGCTTAATCTTTCTGTGTATGATATTTTCAGCTGCAACCTCAGGTCTTTTGCTCCTCAGTATATACTGTTCTAAGACCTGTGGTCTTTCAGTGTCACCACTACTCAGTCTTTTGTGATTATAATTGTGGCTCTGCCATATTTGAATTGCATTTTTTAAACTTATTTCTCATAATATTTTCTCCTTTAACTGTGGGTTTCAGAATCTAGCTATGATATTCTTATAGGTTTTCCTCACAGGATCCCTTTCTGGTGGTGATTTTTTATTTTTCTAATTTTCTCTCTTATTCCAATGCTTCAGGACAATTTTCCTTCACTATTTATTCTATTATTGTATTAAGATTCTTTTTTAATCATAGTTTTCAGTTAATCTGTTTATTCTTCTGTTCTGCAGATCACTTGTTTTTCTTATGTTTCATATTCTCTTCTGATTTTGCATTCTTCATATTTTTTTTATTATTTCTTAGTGTCTCATAACTTCACTGCATTTCACTTCTCCAAATTTTAGTTTTCAAAGATTCATTATCTTCCTTACAATTCTGGATCTCCTTTTCCAGTTGTTTAACTTACTTTTCATAACCTTCTTGTATATCTTGAATTATTTGTTTTTTTAAAATTTTTTTCCTTAATTTCTCTAATTTTATTTTTAAAATCCTTTTTTGAGTTCTTCTATGAATTCTAGATACAAAACGCACAAGAAGTTAATGATATCAAAGCAGAAACAAGCAATGCCTCAAATAAAAAAAATAATTAGAAACATCACTCCCAATAACTAGAAAATCTTAAAACTGATTTTCAAAACCAATTAAGAGTCTCAGAGGAATAAAAAATAATGAATTATTGGTATTGTGGGGAGGAGAATATGAAAAGACAGTTACAAACTTGGTTAAAGAGGCACAGAAATATTGAAAAAATGTAACTGGCCATATGTTTTCAAAAAAGAGGTACAAACCTTCACTGATGAAAACAATTCTTTAACAAAACAAACTGACCAAATGGAAAAACTGATACAAAAACTCACTGAAGAGAATTCTATGAAGGTAGAATTATTCAAATGAAAGCTAATAACTCTAGGAGACATGAAGAAACAATAAACAAGACAAAATAATGAAAACATAGAAAATGTGAAATATTTAGTTAGAAAACAATTGACGTAGAAAATAGGTTGCAGAAAAATAATTTAAGAATTATTATAATAACTGGGGCAGAGTCAAGATGGCAGCATAGAAGCAGGAAAACTCCACAGCTCTTCCCACAACCACCTCAAATACCTATAAAATATGACTTTAAACAAATTTTAGAGCTCCAGAATCCAAAAAACTACAGAGAAGCAAAGCTCCCACTGAAGGCAGCCTGGCAGGTGGGATGGGAAAGTCTCATTGCAGCTTGCTGAGAGCTGAAACCAGCCTGGCCTGAAACTGTGGCTTAGCACCAAGGTGACCAAGACAAGTCACAGCTGGAGCATTCAAAAGAGTGGATCACCAGCAGCTGTGGCAGTTTCCAGAATTATTAACCCATAAGAAATAACAACAAAGTGAAAGGTTAGTGGAACTTCACTAAATTTGGGGAGAAAAGCTAGTCCAGACATCTGACCCCAGGGCAAAAAAGCAGCAGAAGGAGTGGCCCTGCAGCCTCCACATGGCTGCTTCAGAGCTCACAGCCTGCAGATTTCAGGGGGACCAAGTGATCATTCAGAGGCTAAGTTAGCTTGTCTTAAGGTGCCTGGACAAAGATTGTGGTCTTGGGTGGTGGTCCTGAGGTGCGTGACCAGTGAGCCAAAGCTGGGGGGGGGGTCATGCTGCAGAGACAGCAGCCTCCTAATACTCTGGTAGCTGCAACCCCCCCAGCAATTTGGGAAAGCTCTCCCCTCTGGAAGAAGAGTTCCACAGAGCAAAAAAGTCAAGTAATTGACTGATAACCTGAGCAGGAAAAGGAGGCAAAGTAAACACAGCAACCCAACTTTAGATTCCTTCTGGGGGGACAAAAAGGATCAAAGCATGGATCAAGAGGAAGATGACACAGTCAGAAGTCCAGCACCAAAAGCTTCCAAGGAAAATGTAAACTGGCTAAAATCCATAGAGGAGCGCAAGAAGGATTTTGAAAACCAAATATGAGAAGTCCAGGAAAAATTGGGAAGAGAAATGAGAATGATGCAAGAAAATCATGAAAAGAGGGTCAATAACCTGACTGAAGAAAATAACACATTAAAAAATAGATTAACTCAAATGGCAAAAGAGGATCAAAAATCCAATGGGGAGAAGAATGCCTTAAAAAGTCGAATTTTCTATTTGGAAAAAGAATCTCAAAAGCCCACTGAACAGAATAATTCCTTCAGAATTAGAGTGGAGCAAATGGAAGCAATTGCTGATATGAGAAATCAAGATACTATTAAACATATAGAAACAAATGGAAAAATAGAAGTCAAAGTGAAATATCTCCTTGACAAAACCACTAACCTGGAAAATAGATCCAGGAAAGACAATTTAAAAATTATTGGACTACCTGAAAGCCATGATAAAAAAAAACCTAGAAGTCATCCTTCAAGAAATTCTCAAGGAAATAGCCCAGATATTTTAGAACCAGAGGCCAATATAGAACTTGAAAGAATTCACCAATTGAGGCAGCAAGGTGGTGCAGTGAATAGAGCACCAGCCCTGGAGTCAGTAGTACCTGAATTCAAATCCGGCCTCAGACACTTAACACAAAAACTAGCCATGTGACCTTGGGCACGTTACTTAACCCCAACTGCCCTCCAAAAAAAAAAGCAAAAAAAAAAAAAAAGAATTCACCAATCACCTCTTGAAAAAGACCCCAAAAAGAAAACTCCTAGGAATGTTATAGTCAGGTTTCAGAGTTTCCAGATCAAGGAGAAAATATTACAAGCTGCCAAGAAGAAACAATTTGGAAACTGTGGGAATACAATCAGTGTAGCCCAGGATCTTGCAACTTCTATATTAAGGGATCTAAGGGCCTGGAATATAATATTCTGGAGGTAAAGGGAACTAGGATTAAAACCAAGAATCAACTACCCAGCAAAATAGAGTATAATTTTTCAAGGGTAACTGCTCATTCAATGAGGTGGAGGACTTTCAAGCATTCTTGCAGAAAACAATAGAACTGAATAGAAAATTTGACATTCAAATACAAGAAACATGAGAAGGTAAACATGGAAAAGAAATCATAAGGATCAAAGTTGATCTATTTATATGCCAATGTGGAAAAATGATCATTGTAACTTATGAAACTTTTCTCAGTATAAGGATAGGTGAAGGGAATATAAATTTTTATATATGTATACATACACATATATCTATATAGGAGGGTGTTCTATGTAACTACACATGTACAGCCTTTATTGAATTGCTTTTCTTTCCAGTGAGGATGGGTGATGAGGGAGGTAGAGAAACAATAAATTTAAAGTTCTAAAATTAAATGTCAGTACACACACACACACACATATGTACATATATACAATACTTACATATATACATGTATGTATGTATGTATGTATGTGTGTATTAGACTCATTAGAATTATTAGACTAACTGAAAGTCATAATCAAAGAAAGAACCTAGATAACATAGTGCTAGAAATGATAAAGGAAAAACTGTTGGGGGGGAGGAGGGAGCAGAGCCAAGACGGCAGAGCAAAATCAAGGACATGCTTTAGTACTCCTCCAAATACCTGTGAAAATGACTTAATAAATTCTAGAACTGCAGAACTCACAAAATGACAGAGTGAAACAAATCTCTAGCTAAGACATCCTGGAAGATTGATGGGAAGGGTCTATTGCACCAGGCTGGGAGTGGAGCACAGGACAACATGGGCCATGCTCATATAGATGGGGTACAGCAGGTCTTAGTGGACTGAAACACTGGCAGCTGTGGTTGTTTAGATACTTTTTGGCCCATAAATGCCAAATAGACCATAGAAGATCAGTGGGAAAACTCTGGCAGACTCAGGTGAGAGAGGACTGTGGATTTGGCCCCAGGTCCAGGTCAGTAGAGGTGGTGGCTGTAACAGGAGCAGCAACAGTAGCAGTGGGAATCAAGTTACTGCTCAGCTGGATTCTCTTGTTTTGCCCAGATTGGATATTGGTTATGGTCCTGGGTAGAGATCCTTGTCTGAAGAGGAACAGTTATGTGGTGGAGCTTGTGGTGCAGTGGAGACGTATGCTCCTCATAGTTCCAAGGCACAAAGGAGTGTTTGTGGTCACTCAGAGATCAGAGCACAGGCCACAAAAAGAGTAACTTCTCTCTTTTGATCATACCATCTTGGAAGAGTGGGGAATTTATAGATATCTAGAAATATCTCTGTAAACAGCTCCACAAAGCACCTGAAGCTTGGGAAGTACACCCACTGCAACTGGAAGGAGAGTCCTGCCTTAACAAAGAAGTAGAAAGTCAAATATTTGGATAGGATATTGATCAAGCAGTGTAAAAAAAATCTCAGACTATAGAATCTTTCTTTGCTGACAAAGAAAATGAAAACAAACAACCAAAAGAAAACAACAAACTTAAAATTCCAACATGAAAAGACACCAAGAAAAATATAAATTGGTCTCAGGCCATGGAAGAACTCAAAAACGATTATGAAAATCAAGTAACACAAGTAGAGATAAAATATGCAAGAGAAATGAAAGTAATGCAAGAAAATAATGAAAAAATGAGTCAGTTGCCTGCAAAAAGAGAGCCAAGAAAATACTGAATATAATTACATATTAAAAAAATAGACTAACCCAAATGGCAAAGGAGGATGAAAAAGTCAATGAGAAGAAGAATGCCTTAAAAGGCAGAACTGGTCTAATGGAAAAGAAGGTTCAAAAGCTTACTGAAGGAAACAATTCCTTCAAAATTAGAATAAAGCAAGTGGGAGCTAATGACTTTATGATAAATCAAAAATCATAAAACAGAACCAAAAGAATGAAAAAAATAGAAGATGATATGAAATATCTCATTGGAAAAATCAATGACTTGAAAAATAGATGCAGGAGAAATAATTTAGAAATTATTGGACTACCTGAAAGCCATTATCAAAAAAGATCGTAGATACCAGCTTTCAAGAAATCATCAAGGAAAACTGCCTTAATATTCTAGAACAAGAGGTTAAAGTAGAAATTGAAAGAATCCACTGAACACCTCTTGAAAGAGATCCTCAAAGGTAAACTACAAGAAATGGTGTAGCCAAATTCCAGAGTTTCCAGAAGAAAATATTGCAAGCAGCCAGAAAAAAAAAACAATTATAGTAGAAATACAGTCAGGATAACTCAAGATCTAGGAGTGCCTACATTAAAGGATCAGAGGACTTGGAATATGATATAGCAGAGGTCAAAGGAGAAAGGATTAAAACCAAGAATCACCTACCCAGTCAAACTGAGTATAAAACTTAAGTGGAAAAAAATGGACATTAAATAAGATACTAGACACTCAAGCATTTTTGATGAAAAGACCAGAGCTTGAATAGAAAATTTGACTTTCAAATATAAGAATCAAGAGAAGTATGAAAAGATATACAGGAAAGAAAAATCATAACAGACTTATTAAAGCTGAACTGTTTACATTCCTACACAGAAAGGTGATATTTGTAACTCAGGAGACTTTTCTCAGTATTAGGGTAGTTGGAAGCATTACGTACACACACACACACACACACACACACACACACACACACACTTGTCTGCGTGTATATATACACACATATATCCATGCATATATGCACACTTATAAACATGTATGCATTTAAACATATATGCATGCATATAAAGATATATACAT
>JAQQSW010000694.1:16668-31758 GCA_028646575.1 Pseudocheirus occidentalis
GATATCTTTAAGCATATGGAAAAATGCTCTAAATCACTATTGATTTATGAAATACAAATCAAAACAACTTTGAGGTACCACATTTCACCAGTCAATTTGGCTAAGATGACAAAACAGGAAAATGACAAGTGCTGGAGAGGATGTGGAAAAATTGGAACTCTAATGCATAGTTGGTGGAGCTGTGAACTGATACAACCATTCTGGAGGGCAATCTGGAACTATGCCCAAAGGGCTCTAAATAATTGCATACCCTTTGACCCAGTAATATCACTACTGGGGTTGTATCCCAAAGAGATTATAAAAGTGGGAAAAGGTCCCATATGTACAAAAATATTTATTGCAGCTATCTTTGTAGTAGCAAAAAAAATTTAAGGGATGCCCATCAATTGGGGAATGGCTGAACAAGTTATGGAATATCAATGTGATGGAATATTATTGTGGTGTAAGAAATGGGAAGGAGATTGACTTCATAATTACCTGGAGAGGCTTATACAAATTGATGCTGAGTGAGAAGAGCAGAACCAGGAGAAATTTGTACACAGTCACAGATACATCATATGTGTGATGACTAACCTTGAAAAAACTGGACTCTTCTCAGCAACGCACAGTTAAAAGACAACTCTACAAGTCTCAGGACAGAAGGAGTTGTCTACATTCAGAGAAAGATACAGAAAGACCGGAGTTTAAATAGAGACTGAAGCAATGCATGCTATCATTCTTTTCTATGTTTGGTTTTTGTTTCTCTTTTCTCATTGTTCACTCCATTGGCTATAATACCTATAGAACCAGACTATTGTACAATGTGAAGGAGTTTGCAGATCCTATATATGAGTGTATGCCACCATGGTGGGGGTGGGGGGAGGAAGGGGAGAAAAATCTGAAACTCAAGTGATTCTGGAACTGAATAGTCAATAAAAAGTCAATAAAAACATTTTTAATAAAAAGATAAAGTTATTAGACCCACTAAAAAAGTAATACTAGCTAGTATGCATATACCACTTTAAGAATTGCAAAGCCCTTTATATATACATTAAAACATTTCATCCTCACATCTCTAAGTAGCTACCATCACTATTCTCATTTTACAGTTGATGAAACTGAGGCAGAAGGAGATTAGATAATGTACCCAGGGTCAGACACCTAATAAGTGTTTGAGGGTAGATTTGAGCACAGGCCTTCCTGGTGCTCAGCCCAGATCTCTATCTTTTTCACTATCTATTTATCTACTCTGAATTTATTTTTTTCTTAATTTATCTTCTATGCTTATTAGGGATATTCATTAATTTTACATTCATTTTGCCGCAATAAAATGCAAGGTACTTAATAAAGTTTTGTAAAGGGTACTGAGTTGTTAGCACAGAGTCCCTGAATTAGTATAGGTAGCTTAGCTAATATAAACAGTCTTGGTTACTAAACTAATATAAACAGGGAAATTAACATTAAGTAAAATCAAGCAGAAAAAATATATCCATGCCATGGTAAAGGTCTTTCCTGAGTTCACAGAGGGAGGAATTTTGGACTGCAATTTGGATCTAAAGATATCATGTAAGTAATCTGTATAATTCAGAACTTCATTATGTGCTGAACATCCCAATAAAAGAAGGGAATGGGGAGTTTCTGCTATTTTGATTTGCCTTTTAAGCAACTCCACAAAGGCTTCCTCCCCCCTATCCCAGTGCCATTTGATATGACACCCCAGCATGCACTCTGCCAATGACATCACATAAACCACTGAACCCTGCTGGAGACTGGAGCTCCCCAGCATGAGTCAAATAAACAGCATTTTGTCAAACTCCCAAGACTGATGTACCATAATAAATAAAAAAGAAAACAAACATAAATGACAATTGGAAACTTAAGTTGATCATCAGTGGTATGTGGCAAGCATAAAATAATTTTGGGAACAAATGCTTTGCATTAGGACAGATATGAAAGCTTAGGGCTGATTAATAGCTACTATACTCAAAGGCTTCTGAGATATATTTCTTGAAGCTGTGGGCCAGAATGGAATTGCAAACAGATTAATTAACAATAATGTTCTTGTTTCCATTGCACTGAACAAAATAGAGTAAGTCAGTTCTACATTAAAGTCAACAAATACCATTGTTTCCCAAGTAGACTGTGTCGCAAGAATGCTCCGCCAGCGATGCCGCAATCAGTCTCTAGTATAACTTATACTGTTCCACAAAGTCACAGAGAGAAAATCACAGCTTTGGGAGGACTTAGAGACTACATATTTGCAGAGTCCATGCCTTCCAATACTTCAGAGCTCCTAGGTAAAGGATCAAGGAATGCTGGTCTGCCAATTGGAGAGTTAATCACAGATATGGTTCTCTACAACTTCAATTCCCTGTGGGTGTCAGTACTTCCTCCACTGTCCATGTCATTTGTCATAGTTTACACCACTGCTGGATGTACTGCCTCTAGGAATACAGGCTTCTAGCCTTCTAGTTACAGTGCTAGAAATGGAGTTTGGCTCGATCTGTGCTATAATTTCATGAAATGTCTTTTTCTGTCATCTGTGTCCTTTTAGAATCTACCACAGTCTTATTGTGAAGTTTCCCGAGTGTAGGCCCCAGGGGAAGATATTTAAGAGACTTTCAGGGCAGTCATTTCTCCCTTAATATATCTGTTAACACAACTAAAAAAAGGGATGAGAAAATAAGGTGTTTTCAATTCAAAGCAATGAATCCTTTCAGTTACTACACTGACGTGTTCTGGGTGAGACTGAGTGTATTCAGAATATAGCTCAAAGGATTCTTCTGGTTTCCTTGAAGACTGGCTCTGAAGAATAGGAAAGTGGTTCAATTTATAAGATGTAAGTTTGAAGACAGAATGAGATAAGATGAAGATATTGGTGGTTAGGAGGTCTGTTTTCTGGTGGGAGAACCGTTATTCTGTCCACAGATGGAGCTGGACCGGGTATATGATATTACCCTAATGCTGTCTCACATTTATTGCTGTCCTCACAAGTTGTGGGGTATGTTATACACTATTATAATGCCTACTTTTTCAGTAAAAATACTGAAACTCTAAGACTTTACGTGATTCCCCCATATTCAAATACAAAGTACAAATAACAAGATTTGAACACAGGTATTCGGACTCTAAAAACTGATGTCTTTCTACCATGCTTCCTGTCTCTAATTCGAATCATAGGCCTCAGTTTTTCTAACCATAAAATGAAATTAATATTATACATTATCTAACTATTTTGTATGAATGTTGAAGTAATTAAAACATGGTTTTATTCTGCTTAGCATGGACATTTTATTTTTTCAAACATTTATCACATTCATTTAAGCAATCATTCATAATATAACAATTGTTTATGAAATATTTATTTTGTGTAATTATCTTGAAGCATGGATGGATAAAAAAAAATAAATAACACATACATTCCAATATATTACTTTTCCCAAGTGTTCCCTGGCAAAATTTCCCATCCTGCTAGTTACCCTCTACCTTGCTGTCTTCACACTCCTACTATAAAATAGTTCATATTCTCCGCTTAATGTCCCATAATACATTGACACCTCCCTTAGATTATTCACACCATCATTCATACTTCGACAGGTATTTATAAGCACCTGTTTTATGTAGTTTGTTGTATTTGGAGATTAGGTATTTGGAGAAATCAAAGAAGACTTCAACATGGTCCCTGCCTTGAAGAAACTTAGAATTTGGTCAAAGTGAAAATACAGGGTTACTGGTTATTATAACATAAATTTCCATTTGAAAGCAATATAAAAACAGTGCAAAATGCTATTAATTCAGATGATAGAAGAATCATTGCCAGTTGTAAACTTCAGGGAAAGCTTTAAGTGGGATGCAGCATTTGAACTGGGTCTCAAAAAAAAGAATTTTAAAAATCCAGACCACAATTTTCAATAACATCTTTCATTTTTTGGAAATATTAATTAGAACACTGGCAAGACAACTGCTCATGGGAAAGTCACGAGACTTTGTTTACGCAATTATCAAATAGAAGAGACTACAACAGCTTACAGTATTTAAGCATAGTAAAGAGATGGTATAAAGTTTAAAATGACAGTGACAGCTAAAATGTTATAGAAATTTATTTATGTGTAAAGCTATCAAAATGACAAAAATACCATGTCATAACCTAACATTATAAAAAAATGTTACAAAAGGGATTAACAGACTGCAGAGTATTCTCTATTCTATAGAAGGAAAAACATAAATTATTTGGTAAATAGGGTGATAAGGATGATATATAATTGAGAAATGACAGAAGTTCTCTAAACGTAGTTGGCTTCTGTTTTCTTTACAAAGGATAATGATGGGACAGGTAGGTGGTGCAGTGAATAGCCAGCCCTGGAGTCAGGAGGACCTGAGTTCAAATCCAGACTCAGACACTTAATACTTACCTAGCCATGTGATTTTGGGCAAGTCACTTAACCCCAATTGCCCTGCCTTCTACCTTCCAAAAAACAAAACAAATGAACACACACACAGACACACAGAAACATAAAAATAACCAACAGATAATGATATTTACCCAAAAATAAATTAAATAAGAAATTAAAATTCAAGATAAAATGAGGCAATAACCCTGAGCTGAGGAAGACCCTAGTTCAAATCCATCCTTAGACATAATTACTATGTGACTTGGGCAACTCATTTAACTTCTGTATGCCTTTGTTTACACAACTATAAATAATACCTGAGGATGAAGTACTATTTGTAAAGCACTTAGTACAGTGCCTAGAACAGAGTAGGCCATTAATAACTACTTGGTCCCCTCCCTTTTGTTGCAATTGCAAGAGAATTTCTAGTTACCTCTAATGAACTGAAGTGATCAGGACAGGACAAATTATTCCCAAGGCTACTGAAAAAAAAGGGCAGATATAATTTTTGTGTCAATGACAGCTAAAAATGCATGGAGAAAGTTTGAGGTGCTGCAAGACTAAAGATGGACAGTTACGGTTACATTTTCCATATAAAGGAGTCTTCAAACTATATTCCAATGACCTTAACTTCCATTCTTTATAAAATTTTGGACCACAATATGAAAGAAATACTTTGAAATCACTTGCAAAGGAAATAATGATCAACATAAGGTAGAATTCATTGGGAGCAAAGTATGTCATAGCAAACCATTTTTTTGTTTGGTTTTTGACTAGATTTTTGGACAGTTGAATTAGGACATTGGAATTTTAAAACACACCTGGAATTCAGCAAAGCATCAACAAAAGTCTATACAATAATTTTGTTACAAAAGGAGAGTAAGCTGGTTTGAATTATTAAACACTTCTGTTAATTGTTTGGTAATTGTTCAACAGAGAGGGCCCAAAGATTCTTGTTTAATAGATTGATGTTGACATGGAAATAGGACTCTAGTGGAAGGACAGAGGGCTCCATTATTTCATGTATCTTGTTCAAAACTTTTATGAATGTCTTTAATGAAGGTTTAGATGGCATTCATATCAAATCTGTAAATGACACAAGGCTGTAAAGGTAGAATTAAATGATGTAAACTTCACATCCCAGTGGTCTCATGCAACTCTATTAGTCCCAGAGTCGGGGCCAATCTGAATTGGTAGAGAGAATTTTCTCATCAAGTGTTCTCTATTTTAATGAAATAATAGACGTTGATTGACTAAAGCCCCCACAGAAGAGGAGTGGCTACTACATTGAACAGAGGGAATGAGATTCAAGATGGATATATGAATTTTGTAAAGACGAGTTAATAATAAGAGCTAACTTTCATAGCACTTACCATGTGCCAGGAGTTGTGGGAAGTGCTTTAAAAGTATTATCTCTTTTGATCCCCACAGCCACCCCCAGAGTTGGGTGCTATTGTGATCCATTTTGCATATGAAGAGTCTGAGAAAAATGGGGATTAAATGAGTTGTCTATGGTCACATAGCTAGTATATGAGGTCAGATTTGAACTCAGGCTTTCCCTCTACCACTTAACTGCCTGTTAGATACAACTCCCTCTGAGGAAGAGGACAGAAGGGGTGATGATGTTATTAAGAATTTGTGAGGAGTAGAGTTAAGGGAGTTATAATTAGATGACCTAAATCTCCTCATTGAAATGAGAGGGCAATTTCTATGCTGACAGAATCGGTGGTAGTGTTATGGGTGCTGGAGAGAGAAGAAAAAGTAAAAAAATAATAGCTCTGCAGAAAGACTGGGAGACAGTAAGAATTCAAATCAAAGAGTTCATTGAGAGATGCCCAAGTGACAAATGTTGAACATTCATTTGTGGTATTATAAACATTTAGTTTATACATAGATGAACCTCCCTCATTTTCCTTAGGCCTGGAATGCCCTAGTATCCTTATCTATTGAACTTGTACCTATGTTTTATAATCCAATATAAATTTCCCTTTCTCCAATATTCTTTTTTCTGATACCCTGGGGAAAGGGTGGGTATTAATGGCACTCCACCTTGAATATCACAAGAAAAATTAGTTTTACAACTCTTTAATGAATTTATCATTATAATGCAATATTTTGTATTATGCATACATCCCATGACCCCCTTGGCAGCTTATGTTCTTACTAAAACATAAACTTGTGAGGGCAGAGACTGTTTCTTATCTAAACTCCCTATCTCCTCTAATGATGATCATTGTGCTCTGTGAAAGACATTTAGATGTCTTTATTTATAAAAATTATATCTGTAGAATTTTTCTAATTATGTTAAGGGAAACCATGTAAAATATTTGATTCATAATTAGTTTCTTTTTTTCTTCTTAGCATTTCAATTATTTAATTGATATTTTTAGGCAAAAATTGGTCTGTTAAGAATCCTTTTCCTTTGAGTTATGAACCTTTGAGCAGTAATGACTGTTTAAGTAAAGGATTAAAAAAATAACAACCTGCCATCCCATCTACTATAATGTGTCACTCTTGTTCCCTCTTCTTTAAATGGAATATTCAAACCATAGCATTTTTAAGCTAAAACAGCATTTTTTGAAAGTTCAGCTTCCCTTGATCTATAAAAGTAATTTATGATTGCACAGCAGGCAAAACAAAGGTTAGCAATCCATGGTCCAAATTATTAAACAGAAAAGACCAAGGTGGGCATAATTATTTTTACATTTCTGACAATTGCAATTTTTTACATCCTAATGCAGTGCTGAATGATGTGAAAGTTTATCAAAAGTAGATTGTCACTGATATGTGGATCCATTTGCAGAGATTGCTTAGTGGGAAGCTGAAATGAGCTTTGACCTCCCACTTAGAACCCTGTGTGGAGGAAATCAAATATATAGAGAGAAAAAAATGCCCGCTTTCTGGTTAGAATTTTCAAAATGTATTTA
The DNA here is from genome assembly GCA_028646575.1 of Pseudocheirus occidentalis. Taxonomy (NCBI): domain Eukaryota; kingdom Metazoa; phylum Chordata; class Mammalia; order Diprotodontia; family Pseudocheiridae; genus Pseudocheirus; species Pseudocheirus occidentalis. The sequence continues at coordinate 23,966 of JAQQSW010000694.1, forward strand.
AATTCAATGCATCCAAAATAAGAATATGTGGTAAAGGAAGAATTGTAAAGGAGTAGGTTTTTTTTTCAGCAGCTGTGAGACCTTGTTCAAGTCAGGAATTCACTTTTGCTCCTCAATTTCCTCATCTCTAGAATGAGGGAGAAACAGGATCATCTCTTGATTTCCATCTAGTTGTAAAAATCCATTTAAAATGGAGAGAGGGAGAGAGACAGAAAGACAAAGAGAGAGACAGAGACAGAGAAAGACAGAGAGACAGAGAGAAGAGGAGGGGAGGGGAGGGGAGAGGAGTAAATGACAGATGAAGAGATAGGTGAGGAGAGAATGAGGAAGGAGAGCAATTACACAACATTTGCTATGTGCCAGTCAGTGTGAAAAACTTCTTAGAATACAAATACAAGCAAGCAAGGAAGTTGCTACTCTTGAAGAGCTTACATTCTATTAGGAGACAACTCACAAAGGATGTTGCAAAGGAGGTGGGGGGAGAGGGAAGGACAGTTTGCCAGAAGAGGAAAAGAAGTGTTTATTATGCATCGATTATGTACCAGTCATTATGAAAAGTACTGGAGATATCAGTCCAGTCCAGTAACACAGTCTCTACTCTTGAGGAGTTTGCCTTCAAATGGGGAAGCTAAGATAAAAAGGGTGCTTAGGTGGGTTTGACGGGGAGGGCAAAGTAGTAGTAGAAGGAAAGGATTTCAAAGTCCACGCAAGAGGGAGGTGAACCATTACTTCATCAATATTCATTCAGATAAATTGGCCTATAGTCTTCTTTCCCTTTGCTCTCCTTGGTTTAGGCATCAAAACCATATTTGTGTTATAAAAGGAATCTAGTAAAACTCCTTTATCTATTTTTTTCAAATAGTTTTTATAGTATTGGGCTTAATTGTTCCTTAAATGTAGAATTCACTTTTAAATCTCTATGAGTTTGGGAATTTTTCTTAGGAAGGTCATTGAGAGTTTGGTGAATTTTTATTTCTTTTTTCTTTAGGTGGAATAGTCATTTTTTTATTATTATATCGGCATCTTCTGCTCATGAGCAATGACTATTGCTACAATTGTTTAGACCTCTCTTTATTTGGATGAAAAGTGTTTTGTAATGGTGTTCATACAGTTCCTGGGTTTGTCTTGGCAGGTTGATGAGGAACTGAAATTCAGCAAGTTAAATATTTTGCTTGTGGTCACACAGGTAGCTAATATTGGAGAGGAGACTTGAAAACAGGGCTTCCTGACTACCAGCCCAATATGCTTGTCTGGAATCAACTGATCTTTGATGTATTTATTTATTTTTAATTTTCAACATTCATTTCCATAAGATTTTGACTTCCAAATTTTCTCCCTATCTCTCCCCTACCCCCTACCCCAAGATGGCAAGTATACTGCTTACCCTTTTGCCTAGTCTGTACCCTCTTATATCCCCCCCTCCTCCCATTATTGCCTTACCCCTTAATTTCTTGTAGGGTAAGATGGATTTCTATACCCCATAGACTGCATATCTTATTTCACAAGTCCACAAAAAAAATTTTTTTTAACATTTGTTTTTAAAACTTTGAGTTCCAGATTCTCCCCCTTCTTCCATCCTCACCCACCCCCACTGAGAAGACAAGGAATTCAATATAGGTTATATATGTGTAGCTATGCAAAATATTTCCATAGTAGTCATATTTTGAAAGACCAACTATATTTCCTTCCATACTATCCCACCCTCCAGTAGTTCTCTTTTCTCCTTTGACCCTATCCCTTTTCAAAAGTGTTTGCTTCTGACAACCCCCTCTGCAAATCTACCCTCCCTACTATTACCTCCCCTATTTATACCCTTCCCCCTAGTTTTCTGTAGGATATAATACCCAAATGAGAGTGTATATTAGTCATTCTTTAATTCTTGTCCAATAAGAAATATTGACGTTTAAACTGCTACGCTTCTCCTCCATGGTAAAAGCTTCCTCTTGCATATTTTATGTGAGATAATTTACCCTATTCTATCTCTCCCTTTCTCCTTCTCTCAATATATTACTCTCTCACCCCTTAATTTTGTTTTTTAGATATCTTTGCTTCACATTTAATTAACCCTCTGCCTGGTGTCTATGTATACATATACACACACTTATACAAACACAGACATATTTAGGCACATGCACATACCTATGAAAACATACACACAAACATATATGTATATGTGTGTCTGTGTGTGTATATGTACATTTGTGTGTGTGTTCCCTTCAACTATCCTATTACTGAAAATATTCTTATGAGTCACAAATATCATCTTTCCATGTCGAAATGTAAACAGTTCAACTTAAATAAATTTCTTATGATTTCTTTTCCCTATTAACTTTTTCATGCTTTTCTTGCTTCTTGTATTTGAAAATCAAATTTTCATTCAGTTCTAGCCTTTTCATCAAAAATGCTTGAAAGTCCTCTATTTCATTGAATATACATATTTTCCCCTGAAGTATTATACTCAGTTTTCCTGGGTAGGGTTTTTTGGTTTTAATCCCAGGTCCTTTGACCTCTGGAATATCATATTCCAAGCCCTTCAATCCCAAAATGCAGAAGCTCCTAGATCTTGTGTTATCTTGATTGTGTTTCCACATTACTTGAATTGCTTCTTGCTGATTGCTTGTAAAATTTTCTACTTCACCTTGGAACTCTGGAATTCAGTTAAATAATTCCTAGGAGTTTTCTTTTGTGTATCTTTTAAAAGAGGTTATTGGTGAATTCTTTCTATTTCTATTTTGTTCTCTGGTTCTAGAATATCAGGATGGTTTTCCTTGAAAATCTTCTGACAGATGATGTCCAAGCTCTATTTTTTTTAATATTTGTTTATAAAAGTTTGATTTCCAGATTCTTTCCCTTCTTCCCTCCTCACCCACACCCACTGGGGAGACAAGCAATTCAATATATATTGTACATGTGTAGTCATGCAAAATGTTTCCATAGTAGATATTGTGAAAGATTAAGTGTATTTCCCTCCATCTTATCCTGCCCCCCATTTATTGTATTTTCTACCTTGACATTTTCCTTTTCCTTTTTTTTAAATTTTATTTATTTTTGCTTTTTTTTGAAGGGCAATTGGGGGTAAGTGACTTGCCCAAGGTCACACTGCTAGTTTTTTGTTAAGTGTCTGAGGCTGGATTTGAACTCATGTCCTCCTGACTCCAGGGCAGGTGCTCTATTCACTGTGCCACCTAGCTGCCACTGACATTGTCCTTTTTCTAAAGTATTTGTTTCTAATTCCCCTCTTCCCCAAACTTCCCTCCATTCTACTATTCCCCCTTTACATTCCCTTCCTTTCCTACTTTCCTGTAGGGTAAGTTAATGAATTGAGTGTGTATGTATCCCTCCTTAAGCCAAATCCAGTGAGAGTAAGGTTGACCCATTCCCTTTCACCTTTCTGCCCTTCTCCTCCATTGTAACAGTTTCCTCTTGCGTCTTTTATATGAGATATTTTAGCCTGTACTATTCCTCCCTTTCTCCTTATCCCTATATAATCCTCTCTCACTTCTTAATTTTATTTTTTTATATCATCCCTTCATATTCAACTCATACTGTGCCCTCTATGTATATATGTACACACATATACACACACTCACATATAAATTGGTATACACATACATATATTCGTATGTATACATATACACACACATATATGTACATATAAGTATATATATTCCTTCAACTATCTTCATACTGAGAAAAAGTCTCATGAGTTATAATAATGATTTTTCCTTGTAAGAAAGTAAATAGTTCAACTATAATAAGTTCCTTATAATTTCTTTTCCCTGTTTACCTTCTCATGCTTCGCTTGCTACTTGTATTTGAAAGTAAAATTTTCTGTTCAGTTCTGATATTTTTCCTCAAGAATGCTTGAAATTCCTCTATTTAATTGAATTAGCATATATTCCCCTGAAGCATTATACTCAGTTGTGTTGGGTAGGTGATTCTTGGTTTCAATTCTAGCTCCTTTGACATATTCCAAGCCCTTGAAATCTCTTAATGTAGAAGTTGCTAGATTTTGTGTTATCCTGATTGTGTTTCCACATTATTTGAATTGCTTCTACCTGACTGCTTGTAATATTTTCTTCTTGATCTGACAACTCTGGAATTCAGCTATAAAATTCCTATGAGTTTTCTTTTTTGGGATCTTTCTTTCAGGAAGTTATTGTGGATTCTTTCAATCTCTATTTTGCTCTCTGGTTTTAGAATATTGGGGCAGTTTTCCTTGACAATCACCTGACAGATGATGTCCAGGCTCTATTTTCAATCATGGATTTCAGGTAGTCCAATGTTTTTTAAATGATCTCTCCTGGATCCATTTTTTTAGGTTAGCGGTTTTTCCAATGAGATATTTCATGTTGTCTTCTTTATTTTGTTTTTCATTCTTTTGGATCTGTTTTAAAATATCTTGACTTCTCATAAACTCATTAGCTTCTATTTCCTCCATTCTAATTTTGAAGAAATTATTTTCTTCAGTAACCTTTCAAACATCCTTTTCCATCTGGCTGATTGAATTTTTCAATGCATTCCTCTCTTCATTGCCATTTTAAACCTCTTTTGCTATTTGAGTTAGGCTATTTTTTATGTTGTTATTCTCTTCATTTTTTTATCTCTTTTAGCAAGCTGTTGACTCATTTTTTAAAATTTTCTAGCATCACTCTCATTTTTCTTCCCATTTTTTCCTCTCCTTCTCTAATTGATTTTCAAAATCCTTTTTCAATCTCCTCCATGACCTGTGACCAATTCATGTTCTTCTTGGAAGGTTTTGATGCAGGAGTTTTGACTTTGCTGCCTTCCTCTTGTTCTATATTTTGATTTTTTTTTGTCACCAAAAAAATAATAATCATCCCATAGTCTCATTTATTTTCCTCTGTTTTCTCATTTTCCCAGCAAATTATTAGGCTTTTGAGTTCTTTGCCATGATAGAATTCTGCTTCCAGAGTGGAGAGTATTGTGTCCCAAATTTCTGGTGCTTTGAGCAGCTTTTATCAGAGGAACTTCTAGGCACCTGCCTCTGAACTGTGGAGGAGGATTTCCTTTCCACAGCTGCCACAAACTCTGCTCTGCCAATGCTCCTCCTCACCCCAGGACCACCACCAAAGACTGACATAGACCCAAGAAGGGCAAAGCAAGAGAATCCTGCCCCTGCCATCTGGGGGCCTGGAGCTCCATAAGCAGCCAACACCACTGCTGCTGCATCTGCTGCATCTGCTGCCTCTGTTGCTTCTGCTGCCAAAAGCAGATGAAACTAAGGAGGAATAAAATAAGAGGAGGAGATGATAAAAGGGAGGGCAGATTGGGGGAGGAGGTTGTTAGAAGCAATCACTTTTTAAAAGGGACAAGGACAAAGGATAAAATGGAATAAATGAGGGACAAAATTGGATGGAGGGTAATATACTTATTCTTTCACAATTGACTACCGTGGAAATGTTTGGCATAACTGCACATGTGTAATCAATATTGAATTGCTTGTCTTCCCTGTGGGGGTGGGTGAAGAGGGAAGAAGGGAGAGAATCTGGAACTCAAAGTTTTAAGAACAAATGTTAAAAATTGTTTTTACATGTAACCAGGAAATTAGATAAGTGGCAATGAGATATAGAAATCCATCTTGGCCTACAAGAAAGTAAGGAGTAAGGAGGTAAGTTGAGGGATAGGAGGGGATATAAGAGGGGGAAGACTTAGAGAAGGGTGATCAGTATGCTTGCCATTAAGGGGTGGGAGGTAAGAAAGAGATAGGGAGAAGATTTGGGACTCAAAATCTTGTGGAAATGAATGTTGAACAATAAAATTAAATTAAAAACCCTGAAAAAAAGTCTTCTTTTCATTCTAATTCCATGTTGAGCAAATTGATTTCTATACTCAATTGAGTATTTATATATTTTCTTTCATCTTTGAACCAATTTGCATGAGAATGAGGATCAAGCATTGACCCCACCTTCCATTTTCTACTTTATTGTAACTGTTCTTATTTGAACACCTCTTTTATGTGAGATGATTACCTTCATTCTTCTTCTCCCTTAGCCTTTGTCCAAGAGTACGCTCTTTCTTACTCATATATTTCTTTTTAGATCATCCCAACATAATAGACTCATTCTTGTGTCCTCTATGTAAAGTGTTATTTTTCCTTCTAACTGCCCTAATAATGACAAAATTCTTAAGATTTACATGTATCATCATCCCATATAAGAATGTAAATAGTTTAACCTTATTGAGCCCCTATGATGTCTCTTTCATGTTTGCCTTTTTATGCTTTTTTATTCTTGTTTGAATATCATATTTTCTATTCCATTTTGGCTTTTTCATCAGTTACTGGAAGTTGTTTATGTCATTAATTAATCATTTTCCCCTGAAGGATTACATTCAGTTTTGCTGAGCAGTTTATTTCTGGTTGTAGTCCTAGATATTTTGTCTTCTAAAATACCATATTCCAAGTTTCCACAACTTTAATGTGATAGCTGTCAATTATGTCACCGATTTATTTCTTTATGTTTGAAGTACTTTCTCTTTGACCTGGGAGTTCACCAATTTGGCTATAATATTTAAGAAGTTTTCATTTTGGGATCTTTTTCAGGCAGTGATGAGCAGATTCTTTCATTTTCTACTTTACTCTCTGGTTTTAGGATATTAGGGCAGTTTTATTATTTTTTCATTTAAAAGTGTTATTTTTAAAACTAATTTATTTTAGTCTTCAACATGCATTTCCACAAGGTTTTGAGTTACAAATTTTCTTTTCATCTCTCCTCTACCTTACCACCCCAAGATAAGATGCATTCTGATTACCTCTTTCCTCAGTCTGCACTCCCTTCTATCACTCCATCCACCTTCTTACCTCCCCACCTGCCACCATTGAGAAGGCAAGCAATTCAATATAGATTATGCATCTGTAGTAACGCAAAACACTTACATAATTGTCATTTTGTGAAAGACGAAATATAGTTCCCTTCATTAACTCCTGCCCTCATTTATTTATTTGTTTATTTGTTTTATTCTGTTTATTTATTTATCCTGTTCTGTCCTTTGACCCTGTCCCTTCTAAAGAGTGTTAGCTTTTGACTCTCCCTATCCCCCAAACTTCCCTCCCTTTTATCATCTACCCCACCTTTTATCCCCTTCTTCCGACTTTCCTGTAGGGTAAGATAACAAATTGAGCCTGCATGTTATTCCGACTTTAAGCCAAATTCAATGAGAATAAACTTTACTTATTCCCTCTCTCCTCACCTCCATTGCAAAAATTTTTTCTTGTCTCTTTTTTAAAAATTTATTTTATTGACTTGTTTGTTTACTTTTAGTTTACAAGATGCAGTTCCAGAGTCACTTGAATTTCAGATTTTCTCCCCTTCCTCCCCATCCCCACCCCCACCATGGTAGCATACAATCATGTATAGGATCTGCAAACTCTTTCACATTGTACAATAGTCTGGTTGTATAGGTGTTATTGCCAAGGGAGTGAACAGTGAGAAAAGAGAAACAAAAGCCAAACACAGAAAATAATGATAGCATGCATTGCTTCAGTCTTCTTTTAAACTGATATTTCAGTTTAAAAGTGGTATTACTGGGTCAAAGGGTATACAATTATTTATAGCCCTTTGGGCATAGTTCCAGATTGCCCTCCAGAATGGTTGTATCTGCTCACAGCTCCACCAACAATGCATTAGAGTTCTGATTTTTCCACATCCTCTCCAGTACTTGTCATTTTCCTGTTTTGTCATCTTAGCCAAATTGACTGGTGAGATGTGGTACCTCAAAGTTGTTTTGATTTGCATTTCACAAATCAATAGTGATTTAGAGCATTTTTCCAT
>JAQQSW010000695.1:0-31197 GCA_028646575.1 Pseudocheirus occidentalis
TTTTTTTCTTCTGGCCTGATAGATGTGGTAATTGTGCCTCCAGTGCAGCCGATCTGCTCTCCTATAGTCGCAGCTCCCCGCCCGATGCCCCAGGGCTTGACCCGGCCAGGTTTCGGCCATGGCTCCCAGACTGCTGTGAAGAGCCCCGCCTGCTGCGCTGCCTGTAGCAACAGATGTGCTTTCTGTCTTGTGGAGAGTTTTGGAGCTTGAAAATCTGTTTTAGAGTCCCATTTTATGAGTTTTTTAGCATGTTTGTGTTGGAGCTGTGGTGCTTTGCTGCTTCTACGCTGCCATCTTGGCTCCGCCCCCCGTTGTTCTTTTCTTCTTCAGCTCATTTTACAGATGAGGAAATGAAGGCAAACAGGGTTCGGTGACTTGTCCAGGGTTACACTGCTAATGAGTATCTGAGGGTAGATCTGAATTTAGGTTTTCTGATTCCAGGCCTGGTGCTTTATAGCCACTGCACCACCTGGCTGATATAGATAGACAGAGAGACAGACAGATGGATAGACAGTATGGGTGCATACATATGTGTATATGTGCATGTGATATGTATAAATAGAAATATATATGCATATAAATAAATTATTGGTACTCTTAACAGTGAGATATGAGATCTATATCCAATCCCCAAGTTGACATCATAATAAAAGAACTAAATTATATTGGCTTTAACTGTCTTGATATCAATAAAATCAGAAGATAAGCAGGAGTATCAGCTTGATGGAAAGACAGATCACAGATTCTTCTTGGAGATGCAAATGAAGGTAGTGGCTGAGTGGGCTTTATTATCCATCCAAAAGGCAATAAGAAATATTTCATGCAACATTCAGTCATCTCATAAGTATTTTTAAAAAGTCTATCATGAAAATAATTGCAGCTTATCTATTAACATCAGTTGCAGAGCATGAGGATGACAGGTCTCTTCCAGTCCTACACATATGGTCCTATACAACTCTCTAAATTAAAGCAACACACACTTTGATACCTGGGAAGAATACCAAAATTATATTGGAAAAACATGGTTTGGGAGTAAGAAACAGAAGAGACTAAAGACTCATGGACATAACATAAATACTTAAAAAAAATCAGGAGGTACTAGATGTGTCAAGCACCAAACAACATTAAAAAAATGAGGTTGATTGAATTTTATTAGATAAAACCTATTTGTTAATGATATTAGAACCCTTCCTGGACCAGTTTGTACACAGTCAGACTAGTGACTTCTGGCTAAGATAAAAATTGACAAGAAAACTAGAATAAAAATGGGAAAAAGAAATGGTGTCTGATTAAAACAGCTCCAATTTGACCTACTTAAACATGCTGTGGATGCTGGAAAATGGGAACTGGATAAAGGAAAGGACATTCAGATCAATTCTTTTCTTAGAGAAATTTAAATTAATATGTAAATTAGCATACAGGGGAGGAGACCAAAAGAATATAAAAACTGTCTTAGATAGCAAACACTTACTCTCCTCATGAAGCTCTAGAATCCAAAGACAATATCAGTCTAGAATGTAAACTCATTTGTCAGATCTCATGAAGAAGGATAGTAGAGGATTCTCTGCCATATTGCCTTATTAAATAATAATAAGGCAACTGGAAAACAAATTTATAGAAAAGTTGGCAAGAGATCCAACTAAAAGCTATACTGAAAGGATATATAATGAAACTGAAAGGACAACGAAAATGATTCATGAAGATCTTTGTAACAAATACTTTTTTATTGTCAAGGACAGTGGAGCTACCACATTTGGACTCTAACATCATACTCCTGGTTGTGCTATATAAGGAAGTGGAGGTGGCACTGAAAAAAATAAAGATGGAATAAGCAAATAGGTTAGCCCAAGGGTGAGGAGCCTGTATCTTGGAGGCCACAGATGGCCCGGTCCTCAAGTGAAGTCCTTTGAATGAATCCAGACTTCACAGAACAAATCCCCTCAACTGATTTGTTCTGTAAAAGTTGGACTCAGTCAAAAGGCTGCACCTGAGAACCTAGGACACACGTGGCCTCTGGGCTGCAGGCTTGCCACCCCTGGGTTAGACCAAATATATACAAAAAAGGTCTCTCTTTAAGTCTTGAGAGCACTGAAGGATAAATTCTCTGGATATTAGAAAGAGTGGAAGATACTGAAGGTTAAAAAAAAACAAAGCCAAACAAAATAAAGCCTTAAGCATCATTCTACCCAAAAGGCAGAAGAAATAATATTAGTAGCTACCATTCTATATGCTATCTTCTCATACATACACATTTTTATAAGAATCTACATTTCTATTGAAAGCATCCTTGAAAAAGGTATGAGAAAGGAAAAGGGTAGTTGTCACAAATGATATTCTAAAGCAACCACATCTTTATAGTCATACAGTTGACAAAGATGTGGAAAATACAAAATGCCACTGTACTGATCTGTTGACTATATATATATATTTTAAAAGCATTTCATTTGATTGAGAAAACTGAAGCCTTAAAGCTTTCTTCCAGAAGGTCTTTCTTCCATATATATGCCAAAATTATAGAGGTTTTATAAAAAGGGGAGATTTAAGCAATTGGAGATTTAAATAATTTAAATAACATATGTTCATTGTTAACCCACAACAATCAAAGTGCCGAGTTAATGTGCAGATTTAATGCTATTCCAATCACTTACAGAGAGCATACTTTTTAGAACTAGGCAAAAGAACACAAAATTCATTTGAAAGAACCAGACATCTAGAATCTCAAGGGAAATAATGAATACAAATATAAGTAAAGAGGTCATAGCATGATCACACCTCAAATTATATTTTAAAATTTTTTTTAATTTTAAATAAAAAAACCCAGAAGTCATTAGAATTATTTAGTACTGGTTTTAAAAAGAAAATAGACAAATTAAACTGTCTAGTCCAACGGTTCTCAACCTGTGGGTCACAACCCCTTTAGGGGTTGAGAGACCCTTTCACAGGGGTCACAGGGTTCGCCTAAGAGCACTGGAAAACACTTATTTCCGATGGTCTTAGGAACCGAGACACTGCTCCTCTATCCATCTCCAGGTGGGTCCACCCACATGCAGATACACCCACATACGAGAACCACTGGTCTAGACATTCAAGAATTAAAAATCAGGAAAACAAGCATTTGATAAAATCAAGAACAAAAAATACTAGGGGAAGGACTCCCTATTTGACAAGAAGTGCTAATAAAACTGAAAAGTAGCAAAAATTAATTTAGAACAGCATCTTATATTTACCCCCCAATAAATTCCAAATGGATATGTGACCTGAATATAAAAGGTCACACAAAAAATAGTTAGAAGAAAATGAAATCAAATATCTTTCACGACTATGGTGAGAGAGTAAGAGAGTAAGAGAGTAATTTAAGCCAAACAAAGGACAGGTGATGGCATAAAAGATAAAACAAACAACTTTCACTGATGTGAAAAACATGTAAACTGAAAAAGCTTTTGTGTACACACAATCAATGAGGACAGAATTAGAGAAATGGTACAGTGGTTAAAAAAATATTTGCATCAAATATCACCAGTAAGTTTGATATCTGAAATATGTTGGGACTTGCCACAAATTTATAATGTCAAAAGCCATTCCTCAGTAGAGAATTACACACTATATAAATGATCACATGAAAAATGCCCCTGATTTAAATCACTACTATAAGAGAAAAACAAATTAAAACGACTCTAAATTTTAGTTCTTATCATATGAACCTACAGATATGAAAAAAGATGAATATTAGTCAATATTTAGGGGGTGGATTATGGGAAGATGGGTATTTTCATGCATTGTTGATGGAGCTGTGAAGTGGACCAGCTCTTCTAGACTTCCACTGTTGATATTGCTCATTCCATCCTCCGAAATGGACCATACTTGGGATAAGCTAAATCATTTTGCCCAGGCAGACTTGTCTTCACCTCAGACATTTTCCACCCTACCACAACTTATATATCCACAATCTCGATTAGCCATCAGTGGAGGTAGATCCCATATCAAAGAGTCCACAGATTTATGACAATATTATAAACAATAACCTAATATTAATTTTTAAACAGTCATTAGTAAATTCAGGCAGCTTGACTAAATAAAGGTCGGGAGTAATTTAAATGTAGAGATTTGTTCCACTTTAAGGAAATTCTAGACAAAAGACAAAAACCTGAAATTATAATAATAACTAGTATTCCTATAGATTTCCTAATTTTTTCTCACAACATCCCTAAGGGAATACTGCATTACAGAAGGAATCAGCACAGGTTCCCCTTAAATGACAAATGTCTGTATTCCAACTAAATGAGTACCCTGGCTTTGTAGCAACCTTGGAAAATTCAAGAGATCTCACAATCATAGAGATTTTGGAGGATCAAAGGACAAAGACACCATGGCCTGGAATGTGTGTGAGTATGCATAAGTTAAGAATCCTTAGGTCTGAGGTTCCTATGGATTTTGAAGGGACTTATGCCTAGCCTAAGAATCTCTGTAGGGGAAGACAGATGGAGAAGAACAAGAGAAGAACTACACTAGGGCTCTCTGTGTTTGCTTTTTTGGGGGCCAGGAACAAGAGACAAGGTGTGCTGACTGTGGGCAGAAGGCAATGAGACTGGACACAAATGCAAGACTGGGATCAGACTGGAGCTATCTGGAGAAGGCAGAGAGTGGCTAAGCTAAGCAGAGATGTGTGAGATCACATTGTGCTGCATAGATGTAGTGGGTGAGAGGTCACTGTGATGCCCAGAGCTGACACTATTCCAAACTATTATCCTATTAGCACAAAGTACAGGGGGCCCATGACTTACTCTAAGGCTGCCTTACTTTTTTAAGCAGCTGCAATATATTGTTAACTCATATAGAGATTATAGTAATTTAAAGCCTTTAGATCTCCTCATGAACTAATAACAGGTCAGACCTTTCCATACTATATTTATATAACTAATTATTTTAACCTAAATATAGGACTTTACATGTATCCCTCCTGAATTCCATATTGCTGATTTCAGGCTAACATTCCTGACTGCTAAAACTATTTCGAATCCCAATTCTGTCATCTAGCACAAACACAAAGGCCATGCTAGTGCTTGAAGCAGATTAAAATATAATTAGGAAATATTTAACAAAATAAATAAAAATATAATAGAACATAGGTTGTTAATATGAGGTTTTCTTTCCTTTTTTTTTTTTTTTTGGGAGGGGGAAGGTAGAGCAATTGGGGTTAAGCAACTTGCCCAAGTCACACGGCTAGCTTTTTGTGTGTTAAGTATCTGAGGCTGGATTTGAATGCAGGTCCTCCTGACTCCAGGGTCAGTGCTCTATTCACTGCGCCACCTAGCCACACCGATACGAGGTTTTCTAAAACAATATGCTGTCCCCAGTGCACTTTATGCATGATTTAGTGATCCTCTTTCTACTTGGGTTCAATGCTACTAATCAGGAATATTAACTATACATTTCAGCTGAGTGCCAATGCTCAACTAGAAGGAAAATCAGAAAGTTTAGTCTGTAAACACCATTTGGCATGTGAAAGAATGGCATGGAAGGGACACATCAAAACCAAGCTCTCCCAAATTAATTTGGCAACAGAAGTCTTTGGGATTTGAAACAAATTAATAGAACCCATACATGCTTGAGTGGGATTAAAGGGAAAATTGTTATTTCGGAGCAAAATTGAATAAATTAATTTTATTTTAATACTGAAATATTTTCATTGAAATGGACTGGTTGAGTTGGAGCTCCTTCCAGCTGACCACACAACCAGCTAATAATTTTTGATACATATGAGTTTTCCCACTTACAAAATGCGAACAATAACACCTGTATCTCAGGGATGTTGTGAGGATAAAATATATGTAAAGTGTTTTGCAAACTTTAAAATGCTATGTATCTTTGTGGTTATGTAGTAATTTTTCAGTCACATTTGACTCTTCGTGGCTCCATTTAGGGTTTTCTTGGCAAAGATATTGGAGTGGATTGCCAGTTTCTTCTATGGCTTTTTACATGTGAGGAAACTGAGGCACACAGGAGCACACTGCTGGTGTCTGAGGTCACATTTGAATGCTAGCCTTCCTGACGTTAGGCCTGGTGCTCTATCCACTGCACCACCTAGTTGTTCCCCTCATACCTACTAGCTATTATTATTTATTAATTATAATTATCAACAACACAATCAATTCTGTTATATAGCCAATTACATAATTAATAATATTTATATTACAAATAATATATAATCTATTGGGGAAAACACATCCATCAATGGAGTTCCTTATAGAATCTCTATTCTTATCTCGTGACACAACACGGTTCTGCAAAAAAGTTTAGGAAACATTACTCTAAATTAATTTTTTGATCTAGGCAACTTAATCCTAATGGAAATACCTGCTATGAGGAATGTTTGACTCCATGACTGTGCAGTGTTTATCGTTTTCAAAAATGGGCTATTTTTCTAGTTTTGTGATGATGCTTCCAAAGTGAGATTTCTGTCAAGCATCATCAACTTTTAAAGGACAGAAGAAACTATAAGAAATTATGTTCCAGATTACTCCACATTCCCTACTTCCTCCCACCTGTTGAAAATCTTCCTACTACTTAGAATGTGGATTGAAATACATTTCTCTATATGTCTAGTGTGAGAATTTTCTTTGCTTGAACATACATGCTTGTAATAGGGTTTTTTTTTCTTTCTCAGTGGGGAAGGGGGAAGGTGAGAAGGAGAGAAGTCAGATTTTCATTAATTTTTTTTTTTTAAAGACAGCCTTCTTACCCATTTTTCAAGACCTAGTACAAGGGGCACACCTCTTCCTTGAAGTCTTTTCTGATTATCCTTGCCAGAAGTTAGCTTTCCCTCCTCTGAATTGTCATAGTACTTACCCTCTATACCATTTCACAGATTTTATTGTATTTCTTGTATTTTAGTTACGTAGCATTATGTGGCTTTTGGATTGTATTGCTATCAGAGTGTGAGTTTCAAGAGGGCAGGAGGAGCAGTGTTGTTCACATCTTTGAGGTCCTGACACCACACAGCACAATGTCTCATGCAGAGCAGGCCCTCGATAAACTGTGCTGAAGGAAAGACTGAAACGTGTTGAAGGAAAGACTGACTGACTGACTCCCCCTGGCTCCAGAATGAATGAACTGCCACACATAAAGGCCTTGCATTTTTATCAACCAGCAAGCCACAAAAACATAACAAAAACATGAGGTACAGCATACCACTTAAACTAAAGTTTAAGCAGTAGGGTGAATTACCTTTCGGACCATCTGCACAAAGTCCTTGGAGTTCTGGGGTGAGAGCCCTTGAAGTTGGCATGTACATGCTTCAAGGGAAGATGCATGGGCCACTATCAAGATGTTATTTCCTAGGAATGGAAAAGCAGAGCATATGAAAATGGATCTGGAAAACTCCACATAGTTGACATGCAAAATGGCAGCCTGCCCTTGCAGCCTGTCACATTTCTCTCTATTATATATTCTGTTCCACCAAATTCTCCTACTCACTGTTCCATAAACATTTCTCTTGCTTTTTCTGCCTCCAAACTTCGGTTTATATCATTTCTTGAATGTCTTCCCCACATCACCATTCCAACAATTCCATTTCCATCTCTTTTAAAA
The DNA here is from genome assembly GCA_028646575.1 of Pseudocheirus occidentalis. Taxonomy (NCBI): domain Eukaryota; kingdom Metazoa; phylum Chordata; class Mammalia; order Diprotodontia; family Pseudocheiridae; genus Pseudocheirus; species Pseudocheirus occidentalis. The sequence continues at coordinate 7,588 of JAQQSW010000695.1, forward strand.
TTCTATCCATCCTTCAAAACCCAGGATGGATACTACCTCCTCAATGAAATTTTCCCCAATCCCTGTCTCCTCTGCCTCAGTAGAAAATGAGCCTTTTCCTTCCTTGGAACTTGGAGGGTTAGAGTTATGGTTAGAGTACTAGACTTGGTATCAGAAAGATCTGGGTTCAACTCCTGCACCAGACACTTGCTAATCATGTGGCCAAAGGCAAATCACTTTAGATTCTCTTAGCCTTAGTTCCCTCATCTGTTAAATGAAAGGGTTTGACTTGATAGTCTTCAGGGTTCTTTCCACCTTGAAATCCACAATCCTTTGTACCTCTCCTAGACACTTAAGTTTTATTTTGGGATATAGGATTTGTGTTACAGGCAGTCGGACACATCAGATAAAAAAAACTGGGTTCAAGTTCTACCTCCAACACATAATGGTAGCTGTGTGACTCCGAGCAAGTTACATAATCTCTCAGTGTCCCAGAAAACTCTCATTAGAGAAAAGTGGCTGATCTGCACTGGTGAAGGTAGCTTTCATTCCAGCAATTCCTTATCAATGTATCATAGACCCGGACAGGGAAAAAAAAAGATTCATAGAGGTATCTTTTTCTTACCCCTTCTACCCAGTCCTGAGCTCTCAGAAGTTTCTAACAGGACATTATTATGTGTGTACTGAGGTTAAGTAGTGGTAATATGAGCTATGTGTAACTGCCACCTGGGAACATTTTGCAATAATTTGGTCATCCTATTTTAAAATTCAATCAATAATTTGAAAACAGGATAGTTTGCTTTCTAATGGAAACAGAATGGCTATAATTCTGTATACAGGGAATATGTGACAAGAAAAAATAAATGAATCAGAACTTCAAGCAGCAATCAAATAGCTACGTAATGAAGCACAGCTTTAACAGACTGAAACAATAACTGCCATGAATAGATTAATATTATCCAGCATGCCGTGTGATCGGCTAAGAGGCAAAGCTGGCGTGCTAGTTTGCTATTTCTAAAAACAAGTGCTTTCAAACAACAACCAGCATGGTGCCATCTAACGTCGTACTTCATGTTACATAAGGCAATGTTATAATATTCAGAATGGTGCCATCTAACTCTGAATTCCATGTTATATAGAGAGCTGGTACCATATCCATTACAGGGGCATCTAATATTGTATTTCACGTTATACAGGTGATATGTTACAATATCCAGCATGGCGCCATCTAATACTATATTCCACATTATCTATGGTAACATTACAATATCCAGGATTGCTCCGTTTAATACTATATTTCAAGTTACATAGAGTAACATGATACACAGTAAGGCTCCACTGTGCCTCAATGCAGTCCCTTGTTATCTGGGGTACTCAAAGGACATTACAAATTTAACATGAAGGTCTAGATCAGTGTTTCTCAACCTGTGGGTCGCGACCCCTTTGGGGGTCGAACGGGGGTCACCTAAGACCACTGGAAAACACATATTTCCAATGGTCTTAAGAACCAAGACATTGTTCCTCTATCTGTCTCCAGGTGGGTCCACCCACATATGAGTATTAAAGGGTCATGGCATTAGCAAGGCTGAGAACCACTGGTCTAGGCAAACGGTTAGGGAAATATTTCTCTTTGTAGTTAACCATTTGGCTGCTATGACAACCTTAAAAGAAATAAGAGAAGCAAGTTAACCATGCTGGAGAATCACTGCTAAATTAAAGATGGAGTGAAAGAGAACACTGCTTACCTTTGCTTTTACATTCGCTTATGATTTCTTTCGTGACTTGGAAGCTTCTACTGATGTATGTGTCATAGGATTCAGAAATCACTAATTTGCTGACTGGTATATGAGGTCTATAGACAGAAGAATGACCAAAAGGAATTAGGACATTTTGAGGGCTGGAGAAAGAGCAAGTAATAGTAACAAGGACAACTCTGGGGTAGGAGAGGCAGTATGGCATAGGGAGCAGCCTCTAGATCATGAAGACCTATGTTTACGTCTGTTCCATACTACACGTATGAGCAAGCTATTTCACCTTGGTGCCCCAGGCAACTCTCTAAGAGTGTAGGTTGCAGAGAAAAGGCTGATATGCATTGGTAGGGAGTTTTCCTTATCAGGAATTCCCTATATAGACGTCTAGTCCAAAACACAAAACACAGAGTATCTAGCCCCTCCATCCTCTTACTGGCCCCCCTGCCAAGTGTGGTCCTATGACTCAATCCAAACTTCACAGAACAAATACCCTTAATAAAAGAATTTATTCTGTAAAACTTCAACGCAGTAAAAAGGACACACCCAAAGACCTAGAAGGCTACATGTGGCCTCAAGGCTGCAGGTTCCCCACCCTGGTAACCATAGCTATAACGACTTATTATAGTCAAAGGGCTAGGGGAAAGAAAAGCTGAGATCACATCTCTTGATAATGAGGTCTCAATAATAATGATAATGTCTCAATCTCTGTCAGGCATTTAACTCTCTTTGCACAAAACATTCTTTAAAAACAAGCTTAAGAAATATTCAGGACTGTGTATATTTATTCCTTTAAGTAAGCCTCCTAGTAAATGAAAAGAACATTGGACAGATCATTAAGAGAAGTGGTTTCATAAAATCCTATAATATTAAAGCTGGGAAGATACTTTAGTCTAAACTTCAAGTTCAATCACCTAATTTTACAGATGAGGAAATTAAGGCTCAAAGAAATGAAGTGACTGGCCCAAGGATACATAACTCGTTCATGTCAAAACCACATCTCCTGACTCTTGATGCCCATTCTGCTCCATCATGGTTCTAGGCTTAGCTTGGACAAATCTATCATGGTATGGTGGGATTCAATTCCACAAGCATTTACCAAGTGTCTACCGTGTTCCAGGTACTCTATCAGGGTACTGAGGATCAAGAGATGAAAATGAGACAGGCTATGCCCCCCAAAGGGCTTATGTTTAAGAGGGTATATAATACAACACATACACGCACACACACAAATATAAGATAATGACCAAATACAAGATGATTTTTGGAGGGAAGGAGCTAATAATTGATGGAACAAGGAAAGGGTTGGAGTAGATGGTTTGTAGGGTCTTTTTTCTTGCTCTACAGCAGCGGTTCTCAACCTGGGGGGTGCGACCCCTTTGGGGGTTGAATGGCCCTTTCCCAGGGGTCGCCTAAGACCATCAGAAAACACATATTTCTGATAGTTTTAGGAACTAAGACATAGCTCCTCTGTCTCCAGGCAAGTCTGCCTACATGCAGATACACCCATATACAAGTATTAAAGGGTCACAGCATTAGGAAGGTTGAGAACTACTGCTTTAAAGCCTTCATATTTTATCTGCAAAATACATATGTATAAGAGGCAGGGACCGGGGAATGACAAGATGGTTTCTAAGGGTCACTTCTAGCTCGAAAATTCTATACCACTACATTTTATAAGTGTTTATAAAGACTTCACTAACTTTGTTCATTCTTAATTATAGTTAGAAGACACTGGATCTAAAGTGGGTAAATAGCAAATAGCCCAAAGAACCAGGGGACTGTTGCTGTGGTCCACAGTTGTGTTTGATGCTCAGCCTTATTTCTTCTAGAGGTCTCAAGGCTCACGAGATGCTACCAATTTACATGCATTAATAACACTTTTCCTTCCATGACTGAAGTTACAAAGGAAAACTAATGCCTCTTGGGGGATCGGAGACACTTCTTTAGTGATCCACGAATCTATCATACATCAGACACACAATAGAATGGAAGCTCCTTCAGGGCAGGGATGGTTTCATTTTTGTTTCTGTATCCCTAATGTCTTGGTTGTTGCTTGGTCATTTCCAGTTGTGTCCAACTCTTTTTGACCCCTTTTGGAAATTTCTTGGCAAAAATACTGGAGTGGTTTGCCATTACCAGGAAGGAAACGTCCCCATTTTATAGAAGAGGTACAGAGGCAAATAGGGATTAAGTGACTTGCCCAGGGTCATTCAGCTAGTAAGTGTCTGAGGTGAATTTGAATTCACATCATCCTGACTCCAGGCCTGGTGCTCTACTCATTGTACCACCTAGCTGCCCTCAACAATTAAATCTGTCCACAAATAGGATAGGTGGCAGAGGGATGACTGGATCCCTGTCCTCTTCAAGTGGAGGGTAGAAGATAACTTGTCAGGAATAATGCAGTGGGAATTCTTTGTCTTTATAGGTTGGACAAGATATTGATCACTGAAGTTGCCCTCCCAGCCTTCAAATTCTATGAATCTATAATCCTTCCCTGTACCTTATGGCTTGGACTGTGACAAAGATCATATTGTGCACAAGTCTACACCCTATTAAAAGATGGAACCCTGTTCTGATGAAACAAATTGGTGCAAATGAACAGGAGAATAAGGACTAGAACTCAGCTCTCCTGCTCTTAGTCATCTGACTGCTTCAGCCCACAACCTAGCACCTTCCTCAATGCTTTTCAATCTAAAGTTTTTCCAGAGGGAAGTGTAACTCCAGGAGCAGCGGCCCCTCACTTTGTGATGCTGCCTTTCACACGTGCAGAAACAAAAACAGTTGACAGGTTCTAAAGTCCAACAAAAGGGCTGCACAAACATGCCCTTGTAAACGGGAATTGGGAGTGGGCACTGCATATATGTTCTGTCACTGAAGTTTCCTGGATTCATCTCTCTTTTGTGTATATGGATGAACAACAAAAGACAGTGTAGATGGAATGATCCATGCACATTTTTCAAGTCAGAATGAGAAGAATTTTAGGAAGTGTTTGAGGGGAAAACCAGAGAACTGTCTTCAACCAAGGCCAGCTGGGAGTAGAGCTGTGGGGGAATATGCCTTGCCCAGGCTGGCAACAAGTTCCCCAATTCCCCATAAGAACATACAATTTCTGTTGGCTCAGTGACATTACCTTTGGCTGCATTCCTCATACCAGAGCAAAACTATGGCCTGAGGGAGAAATTCCATGGAGGGAGAGAGAACAAAATGTGAAGTACAACTTTGGGTGGTGGTGGTGAAGAGACATTTTAAAATCTTGAATCCTTTGTTTTTACCTACAGACTGATTCCTTAACACAAGGGGAAGTAGTAGGGAGATTATTTCCCTAAGAGGGTCAGTTGAGGTTCTACTTACAGACTAGATAAACGAGTCTGGGAATCCAGACACTCCTTGTCTACCTGAGCCAGAATGCCTATGAGGTTTTTCCATCAGATTTGTGCTTCTGGCTTTAGAAAAAGAAGAAGGGGCAGAATATCACAGGGGAGAAAGTTGGTTAAAGTGATCACTTGTCCTAAATACAACCTGATTGTCAGGCTGTATGACTGACATCCCCCACCATAATAACTAGGAATGTCTATTTCTATAAAAAGGTTTTTTACAAGTACCTGACTCTATACTTAGTGGTTAATCTTGAATGTATTAATTGAAGCCAGACTAACTTAATTTCTTTTTCTGACAGTTACCAGACTGACACATGGGAGAATGCCATAGACAAGAGTCTACCTAAATTTCAGCAAAGCATTTAATACAGTCTCTCTTAACATATTTGTGGGAAAAATGGAGAGGTGTGGGCTAAGTGGCAAGAGTTGGATTCAGAACTAGTTGATTGTCAGGGCCTAAACCATAGTCATTAATGGACCAATGGCAACATGGAGGAAAGGTCTCTAGTAGAAGGTCCCAAGGATCTATTCTTAGTCCTTTGATGTTTGTCTTTTTTTTCATATTTTAAATCAATGACTGATGAAATCTTACCGAATTTTCACTTTAATCAACAGATAATAATAAATGCAAAGTCTTATAAGTGGGTTAAAAAAATCAGTTACATGAATCTGGGAGTTGGGTGAGGAGACTATGGACAGTCAAGAGTTTATGTGAAGAAAGATTTGAGAATTTTAATAGAAATCAAGCTCAATCTTTCAACTACTGGCATGTGAATTATATACTTTGTGGATTATTTAAATGTAAATGTATTTCATGTTTAATTCCAGAGCAGGAAGCCTAGGGGTCTTCCAAGTCTCAGTTCTGTCACTTAGTAGCTGCACGGCAGTGAGAAAGTCATTCAATCTTTGAACTTTAATTTTCTCATCTGTAAAATGGGTCTATCAATCTACCACAGTGTGAGATTGTAGTCCAAAAAAAGCAAACTCGATCTTTGGCTATATTAATGTCCAAAATTAGGGAGATGACTGTCTCACTGTACTCTGGCTTGATGAGACCACATCAGGGGGTATTATTTTTGGTTCTAAGAACCACATTTTAGGAAATTGAAAAAAAAACTAAAGTGCATCCTGAGGAAGGCAGGTAGGAGAATGAGAGGCCTAGAAACAATGCTGTCTCTGGATAAGAGGAAGGAACAGGGAATGTTTAGTCCAAAGAAGAGAAGACTTGGTCAGGGTTAGGGAGAGATGACAGCTGCTTTCAAGCATTTGAAAAACTATCACATACAGAGGGACTGAATTTATTTTTCTTGGACCCAGAGGAGGTGGACAATAATAATAAAAATAATGATTATCGCAGCCAACATTTATATACCACCTACTATGTGCCAGACACTGTGTTAAGCACTTAATTATTACCTCATTCAACCCTCACAACAATCCTGGGAGGTGGGTGCTATGATCCCCATTTTATAGATAGGGAAACTGAAGCAGATAGAAGTTAAATTACTTGCCCAAGGTCATACAGCTAGAAAGTGTCTGAGGCACGATCTGAGCCCAAGTCTTCCTGATTCTTCCCCTCTACCACCTGGCTCGATAGATACTGACCAGCCATGTGACCTTGGGCAAGTCACTTAACCCGTCTGCCTCAGTCTCCTCAACTGTAAAATGCAGATTATAATAGCAGGGTAATTGTAAGGATCAAATAGGATAAAATCTGTAAACCATCCATCCATCTGTCCTTCCTTCCCAGCTAGAGACAGTGGGGGAAAGTTGCCAAGGTGGAATCTGGTTCAATATATGAAGAAACTTTCTGACAATTAGGATCTTAGAGAACAGAATGCATGAACATAACTGCTGCTTATAAGTATATGGAGTGTTGCCATGGTGAAGAAGGATCATAAGATTCAGGACTGGGAAGGACCTTGGGGATCATTTAAGCTAGTCCAGTGAAGGCTGGATGACCACCTGTCAGGGAGGCTTAGAGAGGGGAGAAGTCTCTCTAGTCTAGAGGAACACTGGACTCGAGGACCGCTGAGCTCCATTCCAACTCTGAGATGGAGTCAACAATTCAAGTCAACCAGCATTTATTAAGTACCTATTAGGTTCCAGGCACTGTGCTAAAGAAAGGCAAGAGACAGGCCTTGACCTCAAGGAGCTTGCCATCTAATGGGGGAGATACCATGTGAACAACTGTATAAACAAGATGTTGTTGTTCAGTCTTGTCCGACTCTTCATGACCTCATTTGGGGATTTTCTTGGCAAAGATCCTGGAGTGGTTTGCCATTTCCTTCTCCAACTCATTTTACAGGTGAGGAAACTGAGGCAAATAGGGTGAAGTGACTTGCCCAGTGTCTGAACTTAGGAAGATGACTCTTCATGACTCCAGCTAGTGCTCTGTGCACTGACACCTCCCCAGCTGCTCAAACTAGACATATATGGGAGGAATTGGAGATAATCATAAAGGGAAGGCACTATTTGCATTAAGGGGGGCTGTGTTAAGGCTTCTTGCAGAAGGTGAGATTTTAGCTGTGATTCTATAACAATTCTATAATAATCAACTTTCAACTACTGGCATGTGAATTATATACTTAGTGGATTATTTAAATGTAAATGTATTTCATGTTTAATTCCAGAGCAGGAAGCCTGGGGGTCTTCCAAGTCTCAGTTTCATCACTCAGTAGCTGCTCAACAGTGAGAAAGTCATTCAGTCTTTGAACTTTAATTTTCTCATCTGTAAAATGGGTCTATCAGCTTCTGTAGGCCCTCATAGGGTGTTTGTAAAGAAGTGATTTATAAGCCCTAATGTGCTATATAAATGTTATCTATTAATATATTCAGTGACCATAGGTAAGTCATATGACTCCTCTGGACCACAGTTTCCTGCTATCAATAAAATGAGATTAATATCACCAGCCCTGTCTGCCCCACAGGGCTGCTCCACAGCACTGAAAGTTTTACAAAGCACTTTACGGATGGTATCTCAGTGGATCCCCTCAACTACCCTGTGAGGGGCGTATTCTATTATGCCCATTTTACAGATAAGAAAGCTGAGGGGTTTTGTTTTTGTTTTTTCCTCCAGAGAAGTTAGGTGATTTTCCCAGGGTCATACAACTAGTAAGTATTAAGGGCAGGAACTGAACACATACTTTTTCCTAACTCCAAGACCAGAACTTTATCAATTTCACCATCTAGCTGCTTCAAAAGAATGCATATTTATTTTTATGTGACTTTGAGCCAAATATAATCAGGCAAGCAAATCTTCAGGGGAAAAAAATCATAATGTATACTAATGCCCAATTACTTCTGGATTCTTCGCTATTATCAATATAGTTCTCCTATGTTAGTAGCACTACATGAGACCTAAGACTTGTCAGTCCACAACTAGTAGGCTGAAAGTGGTAAATAAAATAAAATTGAATTTAAAAAAATTATTTCCAGTTCTGAATTTTCTCTTTCCAACCTCCCTTGCTCTCCACTTCCTCCATCCGCTGAAGAAAGCAAGAAAAATAAAAAGCATTACAATTATGTCTAGTCAAGCAGAATAAATTCTCACATTAGCCACATTCCTCCCCTCTTTTCCTCCCCCCAAAATGTGCTTCAATCTGCACTGAGTCTATCACTTCTCTCTATTTGGAGGTGGATCACATGAAACTGAAAATAATTTGGAAAATCATCTTGAAATCACTCTCAGGAAATAACAATTTATGTGAAGCTACCTGTAGGTTGTATCAACACTCAGGTTGGCAGCAGCTAAGTCTGATGGGGATATCCATGCAGGCAAAGTATTTCCAGCAACCCACTTTGTCCACTCAAACAAGCCAGGCTCCACACGGATCTTCAAGTGATTTTCTTGTTGTAAACCTTGTAAGGTTAAAAGAAAATGAAGGCAAAGGGAAGGTAGGTCCTTTAAGAGAACGTGAACTATGTTGGTTAGTACTTGTTTTCCCTTCTGATTAAGTCAGCGATTCCTTTTCCACTTGTCTTCTGTCTCCAACTCATACAAGAATGGTGCAAATGAGCCCATTTCCAAAGGCAGTTTTTGATCTCCCAGAGGAAGTTACAAATACTCAGAAGTTGAGGCACCGGCCAAACCGTCATGCTACTAGGTGGTGCCTCTTCAAAGAAAAAAAACCATGGGTAGGGAGCCACTGAAGATTCCTGACCATGGAGGTGATGCAGTTAGATCTATGTTTTGGGAATATTAATTTGGCAGCAGTGCTATATTACTGAAGGGAGATTCATATCCAACCAAGCACTGTCCTGCCAATTTCCTGTCAATGCTGGCATATTTTCCATTTATCTCCCTCTCCCCACTGCCACAACTCTATTATATACCATCATTACCACTCATTTAAATCATGGCAATCATCTCCTCACATGCCCTCTGGCCTCCAGACTCTTGCTCTTCTCCCATCTATTCTCAGTTCATTGCCAGAATGGTGTTCCTTATTTCTAATCTGATTTTATCACTTCTCTACTCAGCACTCTTCTGTGGGCGTGCCTACTGGGCAAAGTTCAAATTTGTCTACTATTTAAGGACCTTCACAACATAACAGCATCCTGTTCATAATCTTAATTTGTTACTCTGCCAAGCATTAGCTGTTTCCACCAAAGTCATCTCCTGTCTCCTGAATGTTCCATGCTGACCACACATGTTTCCGTATCTTTGGTCATGCTGTTCCCTATAGCTGGAACTCCTATGTTCTACAGAATTCTTCCCTATCTTTTAAAGTCCAACTCAAATGTCTCTTCCTCCATGAAGTCTTCTCTATTTCCCTTGGCTAGTAATGATCTCTTCTCCCAACTTCAAACAGCACGTTGTTTTACAAACTCTCTCTTGTACTTACATTGTTATATTTCATAATCTGTTTTTGTTCATAATTTTGTTTTATCTCCTTTACTAGAAAGTAAGCTTTAGGAAGGCAGGGATTATGTCTTATGTAATCTTTGTATTTCCTCTAGGGGTAAGTACCATGCTCCGTATACCTAATAATTTTCTATAGAATCTATTGCTGACTGCTGAGAAACTACATAAGAAAAACCATTTTCCATGGAAAAAGCAAGCTGAAAATGCTTGGTTAAAAGTCCCTTCTCACTAAGAAGGCTCAGGTATGGAGTTGCCTAGAATCAGGGGACTAGATGACACTTTTAGGATGTACAAGCTTGTGATTCTTACCTTTCAGAATGTTGTGTGCAGTCTGGACACATCGCAGGGATGGGGAACAATAGACGTGGTCAACAATGGTGTTACTTTCTAACAGGGCCTCACCTACAAAGAGAGATGGAATCTACTGGCTATATTTGGTCTGAGCTAGAACTCGATTGTGGCCCCACCTAGCCAGGGTACCCAAGACACAAAATGGCCCACATGGAAGCCTAATGATCTGAAACTTATCCCCAAATAAACCTTTCCCCAGCATCCCCAACAAAAAGCAAAAGTGATAAATTCTTTCATCTTTTCTCTGTTCCATCTCTGCAGGCCTAATGGGCAACAAAATGCTCAGTTAGCAGGGAGCTGAGCCCTAGGTAATCCAGGGGCTGGATAATGGATTTTATGATAATAGATGGTAGATCTATATTGATGGAAATGAAAGCAAATAAAACCCTAGAGTATTAACTCTCAGACACCAGAGACCACTCTAATCTCTCAATGAATGTTTATATTTTTCTGGTGGTATCCACTTCCTTTGGAGCAGAAGCTGCTGTCTCTAGATGGCGGGTGTGGGATAAACCAGCAAATTGATGGATACAAAGATGACCATGTACAGACCCAGCTTTAGCCACAGTGGAATGGCCATTCATCCCTGATGTCTCCTGTTCATATCTACTTTATACCTGGAAGGCTCGACTTTCCAGGGCCACAGGGACTCACACCAGTAGAAAGTACAGAAAAGTCCTATATGGAATGTCCTGTATCCCCGAGGCTCTAAAAGTAGTGGCATGCATTTCCTTGGGGGTGGCCCCCTGTCTTCAAGACAGTAACCCAAAAAGAAAATTATTCTGGGATGACTTACCTACTAGTCTGGCTTGCATACATCCAAACACAGTGATTGGGGCATCTTTCTCATAATCCCGGAAACCACCACTCCTTTGAGGTAAACTGTGAGGCATATTCAGGTTGGTGCGGATGTAACGGCCTAAGAGAGAAAAATCAGGCACAGAAGCACTTGAATTTTCTGCTTTTTAAACCTTCCCTTAAGGATCCTGCCATTTTAGTCCATACTGGCCAAGAGAAGCTAACTTTGCTCTAGAGCAGTAAAAAACATTAAGAGCATTCAGAGAGCTGACTCTTTTGCTTGGCAATTATGTTCTAAAGCCTATTTTCCATTCAACTTAAAAGTTACAGGGAAGTAGATTTTGCCGCTGTATAAAAAGCTTCTTAAATCATTAAATGTATTCGAGTGGGATGGGCTGCCTTGTGAGGTAAGTTCCCTGTCACTGGAGGTGTTCAAGTAGGCTAAACAGCCACTTATTGAAGCTGCTGGAGAGTGAATTCATGCATCAGATGAGGGTTATACCAGATGACCTTGTAGGTGCAAAGAAAAGAACACCGACTCTGGAGTCAAGAGGATGTGGGTTCAAATCCTGATTATGAGGCTTCCTACCTCTACAACTGGGCAAATCTTTTTCATTTAATTTCTTTGACCTTCAGGTTCCCTATCTGTAGAACAAGTCAGCTGGACTTGATAGCCATTAAAGTCCCCTCCACTTCTATTCTTGTTTAAATCCATACAGATGAACCACAGACATCTTAAATTCAAAATGTCCTAAATGAAACTCAGTAGTTTCTCTTCCTAAACCCACCATTCCTTTAAATGTCACTATTTCTGTCAAGTGCACCAGTATCCTTCAAATGACAAGTTCAGAACCTTGGGGTCACCCTTGATTCTTGCTTCTCTCCCTCATTCCCTGTATTTAATCAATTGTCAAGTCATCTTGTTTCTCCCTCTTGTGGTTGTGTGGTTTGTCCTTTGTCCTTTTTTTTTTTGGAGGGAAGAATGCAGGGCAACTGGAGTTAAGTGACTTGCCCAAGGTCACACAGCTAGTGTTAAGGGTCTGAGGCTGGATTTGAACTCAGGTCCCCCTAATTCCAGGGCTGGTGCTCTATTCACTATGCCACCTAGGCATCCCTGTCCTTGATGATGTCAAGGACAATATCGATTCTTGAAGAGGACCATGACATCAGGGAGATGATGACATGACTCGCATGCCACTCAAGGAGGGAGGACTATAGCCATAGCAAGAAAGTAGATAGTAGTAGTAGTAATAATTAATAATAATATATAACATGTATGTAATGCTGTAAGGTTTGCAAAGCAATTTGCATGTGCTCACTTATCTGCTCCTCACAATAACCCTTGGAAGTAGGTGCTATTATTATCCCCACTTTACAGAAGAGAAAACTGAGACACAGAGAGGTTAAATGATCTGCCAATATCACTCAGCTGAGGAGTGTTTGAGACAGGATTTGAACTCATGTCTTCCTGAATCAAAGGTATGTGCTCTCTCTTGTGTCACCTAGCTACCTATAAAAATCAGTAGTTCTCATGATCTCAGACAAAGTTAAAGCTAAAACAGATTTAATCAAAAGAGAAAAATAGGACACATCGGTCATGGTTGAAATATTGCTGCTGTGTAGGAAATGATGTGTTGGTGGATTTACAAAAATATGGAAAAACTTGGACTTATGAAGGAAGATGTTAGCCACCTTCAGAGAAACAGAGCACAAACAAATACAGTGAGGTCTTATATAAATGCATATGAATGTGCAGGAAGATGATTACAGATATCTATGTATATGTATATGCACTGTAAATATATGTATGTAAACTTATGTTTGTGTATATGTATGTGTCTATATGTATTATATGCATTCAAGCTTAATTGTAGCCTTCTTGGGATGGAGGTGGGCAGGAAGGGGGAGGGATAAAAACACAAAATAAAAAGTGCACAGCAGAGAACAAAATAAAATAAAATTTACAAGGAAGCACAGAAAAGATGGGCAGCTCTGAGCACAATGCCCAGTATTTATTATACAGGCTCTCTTGAAATGGAAATTTAGTTTTATATATTTTGAACCCTCTCATGTTGTGCTGTGCATGTGGCAATGTTTCTTTTCTAATTCTGCATTTAAGTTTTAGTATTTAAGTTTTCCTATTTAAGATTTTCTTTTTTCTTTTCTCATTTTGCATCTAAGTTAAAAAATAAAAGCAAAAACATTTTTAATTGAAAAAAATAAATAGGTAGTTCTTCCTATAGTCTGTATTATTATACTCTACAATGGTTCTAGTCTTCTCTTTTGTGCTCAGAAGACCACATATGGGACAGTATTTCCAGTTCTGGGTGATAAATTTTAGGAGGGACACTGATGAAAAGCACCCAGAGGAAGATGGCCACCATATGTAGGGTACAGAGCCCATGCCATGAAGCAGCACTTCTTAAACTGTAGGTCATGATCCCATATGGGGTCACAAAAATTTGGCAATAATAAAAGGTAACCAAATGTGCAAAAACTAAAAATTAATTCAAAAACAAACATGTAATGAACCCAAAGTGTTTCTGGCAGCACTTGCCCGTATTGTATTGTGTCAGTTCTGAACCCAAAGCATGTGCGCTTTGCACTGTGCATACCATTGCACCATGCAATACCAAAAACAATGCCAAACGTTGTTGCCAAAACGTGAAAAGGGGTTGCAAGTGGAACAAATTTAAGAAGTCCTGCTATAGAAGAATAAGTTAGGGAAATTTTGCAGGGGATATGGATGTGATACCTACCTTCAAATATCTGAAGGATTTATGTGGAAGACAGGAAGAAAGTTTAGCTTTACATGGCTTGGGGGATGGTAAAAGATACAGAAAAGCATATTTCAATTAAACTGAAGGAAAAACCTCCTAATGATTTGAGCTGTTAAAAAATCTCATGGCCAGTTTTGAAAAGTGATGAGTTCCCTGTCATGGGAAGTCTTCAAGTTGAGGTCAGATGACCACAAGTGTGGTCCACACACTGTCCACATTGTGGACAGGATTTGTGTCTTGTGTAAAGGTGAAACTAGGTGACCTCTGGGATTGCATGGCTTTGCCACTGACCTTGGCATAAGTCACTTACTTTCTCTTGGCCTCATCTGAAAAATGGGGCAAGTTCATGTGAATCTCCTTTTATATATTTTGAACCCTCTCATGTTGTGCTGTGCATGTGGCAATGTTTCTTTTCTAATTCTGCATTTAAGTTTTAGTATTTAAGTTTTCCTATTTAGGAAATACTAGGGATATTAAAAAAGGAATATGTTCTAACAGACAGAGATGCTTTGAGTTGTTTAGGAGAAATAGGTTATAAAGCATAGTGAGAATTCTACAAAACACTCTAATTCAATGCTCCCTTGAGGCCAGGTTAGGTCTCGCTCCCTCACATGCTAGCACCATTGGCTCACCTTTGGCATCAAAGCACTGGGAGAGCCAATACTTCCCAAACACAACATCCATCCTCTCCCCATGTCGACAGACAAAGAGGCATCGCTTCTGGGGACCCGGCTGGCTGTTAACTCGCAGGGGCTGTTCAGGGAGAGAAAGAAAGCAAATAAATGGGAAGTACTTTGAGGCAGCAGAGTGAAGTACAAGGAGCGTTAAAATCAGAGTAACAAGAGCTGAGGTCAAATCCTTGCTCTGTGTGTACGGCCTGTGTGACCTTGTGTAACTTCTCAGGGGCTCAGCTTCCTCATCTGTAAAGAGAAAGTTGGGAGTAACTAGGTAGTACAGTGAACAGATCACTGGGCTTGGAGTCAGGAGGACTTGAGTTTAAATCTGGCCTCAGATGCTTGACCCTTACTATCTGTGTGACCTTGGGCAAGTCACTTAACTCTAACTGCCTTGCCTTCCCCCTCCAAAAAAAATTTTTAAAAAGAGAGAGGGTGGAATAAAACGGCCTTTAAGGTCCATTCCAGCCCTAGATATCAGATCCTCTGACAGCCAAATGAGAAGTCCTGGGTACAGGTGGGGCAAATAAGATGAGCAAGTAGCCAGGAAGCTGAAAGGCTATTTGATTTAATGCCTACAAAGCTAAGGGGTCAGTCAGTCAACAAGCATTGATTAAACATTGTTTTTAATGCCAGGAACCATGCTAAGCAAAGGAGAGTAAATTCGGAAGACTCAAATCCAAAATAAAGAAAGACAAAAAACAGTCTTTGCCCTCAAGAAGTTTATATTCCAATGGGGAAGGAAAAAAAAATCTACAAAACTAGTTAGTGGTATAATTTCTTCTTCCAAATAAGGACATTATTTGGTGGTAAGATGTCCTCAGCGAGAAGGGCTACCGTTATTACACAAGTGATGATTCCTATGAAGAATATATTGCCCCTCTGGAGGACCATGGCAGCCTCCAGACTCCCTACTCTGACTCTACATGTCAAGAATGCCTGTCTTTAGCCACTGTGCCTTTCACAGGACAGTAAGCCTGGAAGGAGCTTCAGAGCCTCTCCAGCTGACTGCTCTGATTCTGTGGGTGAGGAAACGGTAGCCCAGAGAAATTAAGGGACATGGCCAAGGTCACACAAGCAGCCAAAGGCAGAGCAGGGGGTGAAGCTGAAGTCTATGGCTGTACACCTAGTGCTCTCTCTGCTGCCCTTCTGATATCCTTTCCCTACTCCAGAGATACAGCGGCTTCCTATTACCTCCTGTTCCCTGGACATGGAAGCTGTTCTTGTCGAGCAGTGGTGACATAGGGAGAAAATTTGCCATTTCATGTACATCTTCTGCTCTAGTTCTCTGGTTTAAACTGTGTTCTAGCTGGATGAATCTGCTTGTAAGATGTGATCTGGTTAATCTTGCCTTAGAACTTTGACATCTTTTTTTCTATCAACTGTAATGTGTCCCCTCTCTACCTAGCTGGATCTCTTCTGCTCCCAAAAACCTGGTTATACATATATTGACACAGCAATGAATGAGAAGACTTGAACTGGAGTCACCCAAATTTAACAGCTCTATGTCTGGGGAAAATCATGCCTCTCTGGGCTTCAGCTTCTTCATCTGTAAAATGGGTGGAATACTACCTGCTCTGCCTACTTTACAAGGTCATGAGGGGCAAATTTGACAATAAGAGTAGAGATGCTTTTAAAAGTGACATTATCATCTCTTTCTGGAAACCCACCCTAATTAATCCCACCTTAGGTCAATGCTACACTCACTCAAGTACGTATTCTTTGAGCTAATGAGAGTGAGAGAGACAGACAGAGACACATAGGGACACAGAAAGAGACAGGAGAGAGACAAAGAGAGAAAAAGACACAGAGATAAAGAGACAGAGACAGTAAGAGATAGAGAAACAGAGGCAGAAAGAGAAACAGAGATACAGAGACAAAGAAAAAGACAGAGGAGAGGGGCAGAGACAGAGACAGAGAGGAAAAAAGAAAGAGAAAGAGAGAGAGAGAGAGAGAGAGAGAGAGAGAGAGAGAGAGAGAGAGAGAAAGAGAGAGAAAATTTTGTTTTCAAGGATTGAGATTTCTATGTGCTTGGTTCACATCATTCTCCTTTTTCCCCACAGTGCTTTGTGCTCAGCACATAATGGGTATTCAGCATTCTCTGACTGCATACATGTTAGCATCCAGGAAGGACTACTGCTGTCTCTTCATACTGAATTACTCAGGTCTAATTTCCATCCTGACCAACTGACTGGTGATGCTTTAATTATTGAGTAGAGAGACACAGCCCTTCCTTCTGCTCTCTCTATTTGAGACAGCTATTCAAAATGTGCTGCAGCTGAATGGAACACTGCTGACTGGCCCTATGTGTTCATTTACAGCAAATGAACCTGGCTGAACTCTGTAGGAGCAGCCGGGTTCTCTCCAGCTGTTTCTCACACTTCACTTAGAAGAAACCTCTGCTCCAGCCAACGTGGTATCCTCACTCTCTCCAGGTTACATCTTGAGCTTGCTCATTTTTCTGACTTTGTTCACCCCACCTAAAACATGTGTCTCCAAGAAAATCCTCTCTATTCTTCAACTCCTCAGCAACACCGATAAGTTTTCTTACCATCCTTGTCTACACTGACAACCCCTTCTCTACACTCTGATAGTACCCATTATCTGTACCATTGATTTGGCACTTAATCATATACTGTGTGGTCTAACTGGTTAATCTTTTCATATGCAGATACCTTATTTCCCTAATTAGATTGTAAACTCTTTGAAAGCCGCAAGAAACTACACCATATACTTCATTCTATTCTTCCAAAGTACCTAACCATATGTAGGGGATGATTACTGGATTTGGGAATCAGACCAGGGTTTAAATCTCTCCTTGGACATGTATTCACTGTGTGAGCATGAGCTAGTTACTTCACTTAGAAGCATAGTTTAGATATATAATGAGGATGGAGGACAAACATTGAAAGGGATAGGAGTGGGTGGGGCAGGGAGGCAGATAATTATATCTGTACACCTACCTCAGTCTCAAGGATTACTTGAGAAAAGTGCTTGGAAAACGTTAAAGGGACAGGGATCAGACCTATGATTTCATTGGTGAAGGGATCTCCCAGTATGGAACCTCCTCTGCCACTGCAGTACCATTATTGGTACCTCCCCCACAACTTATATTCTTAGAAGGCTGCCATAAGTATTGAGTGGTAACATGACTTATGAGTCAAACAGCTAGTCTGTATTAGAGGCTGGTCTTAAATGTAGGTCTTTGTGGCTCTGAGGCCAGCTTTTTACCCACTACACCAACATGCCTCTCTATAGAACTTAAACGCTATGAACGTGAGTGATGTTGTCTTGTATGCGCTCAGTAAGAACTTACTGATCAAATGACTGTCAGAATGTTTCCCAAATGTTACTGGCCAAACTTACTTGCATGGGTTGGCAGATGATGGTGAGGGGAGATGTCTCCCCTGGGCCCTCCTCCTGCTGCCGCCTCTCCAAAATGCCATCACTGAACATGAGTGAGCTGGAGGACGATGAGGTGCTCAGAATTGAATATGAACTACAGAGAAAAGGACAGGAAGACTATGAGCAACAGGTCATGTGTTCTCTGGCCTTCAGGATGAATAAGAGTACGGGACTTAATTAACATGAAGAAATATGGGAGGCAGTGATAGTGGTGGTCAATGGTAAAAGGGGAGGAAATGGCTTCCAGATTCCTTGGGAAGAACATCTTGTTCTACTCTGAAGAGTCAAGCAGTTAATAAATTAAGGGTAGACAGATTTACTTGTGCATAAATCCAATTGGAAGCCCCTCCAGGCAGGGATAAGGTCCATCATTTATATATTTAGTACAGTGTCACTGGCATGGCTGGTACCAATTACATATTTAGCTATAATGCCACAGAAATTATATGCCACTACTTCCAGCTGTTATCCCAGCTGAAAAAATGAAAGGATTCCTGCTGTTAATCTTTTACATTTTCATAGGAAAGAAGGGCTTTTTGTATCCCTACCCAATTGTCTTCAGCTCTCCAGAGTCATGGAACCTTGTGACTGCTTGCCTCCTCTCTGGGCTCCCCTCTCACACCCCCAAATGAGATAATCAGATGGAGAAGAATTTCACAGGTGATGATCCTTGATTTATGTGAAGAGACTGAGCCAAGAACCTCCATTCAAAATTTAATAAAGCTCTGCCAGAGCCCAACTAGGGTTAACACTGAATGGGAGCCAGTCACATCAAGCCCCTGTTTCCCCCCACATTAAGTTACTTTGAATTAACAAGCTTGCTGGAAAAATTCAGTGAAACATGTTCTCTGGCCTCTCTGGGTAACCTGAAGGGAAGCATTTAATGCATGTGTTACACAGATACTTAGAAATGAAGACCTTTCTTCCTGCCACTAATAGGAAAGACAGCCATCACAGCAACAAAACAAATGCGTGGAGTATCCACTGGCACCAGGCTAACTTATCATCTGAGCCTTCTTTTTTTCTGATAGATATGTGCCTCTTCCTAATGACCCTTTCCACACCTCCCAGCTGGAGAGAAGCCAGCCTCCCTCCCTGCCTCAAAGCTTTGGGGGCCTGAAATGATGGGATTTGTGGAGTCACGTTGCCTCATCTTGCTGGTTTGTGCCTCCTCACTTCTCAGCTCAATTATGGCTTTGAAGAGATCGACTGGCTTCCTTCCCTCCTTCCCGCATTCCACTGACAAAAACACTGTTAGCTTCCTCAGCTGTCGATGCAACAAAAGGGATGTGATTCACTCTGATTTGGGGCTGTCAATTTCAATAAGGTAACAGTCAGGAACTTTATTTTGAAAACAGCAACGAAACTGCCTCATCTCCTTAAAGACCATAGCTATGCCTGTTCATCCCTGAGGATAACTTGTTTGGAAAATGCATCCTGAGACTGTCTAGCTTAGCCCACCCAGCTCAGGTGCCCAATTTGTACTCTGAAAACCAGTCAACAACTGGAGAAACCCAGAACCACAGCAGGAGTACCCAAGTCCTAAGGACAAGTTTTCTTAAGAATGGTGAAGAAAACTTGGAAAAGTGTACAGAGGACTGGAAAATAGGAAGGATGAGAAAAATACAGAAAGAGATCACCTAGCCAAGAGAAGAAAAGTCTGAAAGTTTCACAATAGTTACAATTCATAATCTGACATTAACCCGAGACCAAGGAGTAGGTCATGGGAGAATCATCCATTTAATTTCAAACATACTTCTCAGGTGAGATACTCCCACTAATCTTCCCCTTAGAAAATGGGGAATACACTCCCTATAATCTGACAATCCAATCATGTTACATTCACTCAGGCTTATTCCCAAGCTTGAGTTAATGTAGAGGCCATTTTAAATGAGAAAAAGAGAAAGGCAGGGAAGGAGAGAGGGAGAGAGGGAGGGAGAGAGAGAGAAAGAGAGAGAGAGACAGAGACAGAGAGACAGAGAGAGGGAGGGAGAGAGAGAGACAGAGAGAGAGACAGAGACAGAAGGAAACAGAGAGAGAGAAACAGACAGGGACAGAGAGACAGAGAGACAGACAGACAGATTGTGTGTGTAGGTGTTATAAAATGGGTTTTAAGGAATGTGTACAGAGTTCCCTTTCCTTACTGACCCATATTTTTCTGGCAGTTAGCAGGAAATAAATCTAAGAGTTCTGCTTCATATGCCAAAGCTGTCAGAACTTTCCAACTTCAATCTGAACTTATGGAGAGGAAAGGGATGTGAGATAGAAGAAAGATTAGAAAATATTCTTCCCTCTGTATTTATGACTTATGCTCCTAAAGCTAATGGGGGGAGGGAGTTTTCTTAGACAAAATATAGGCTCAAATTACCTCCCTCTGCTTCTCTTTCAAGGCTGTAAAAAGTAATAACAATAATAATAATAATAATTGTACTAACGTTGGCCACCATGTGTTGGCACAAAGAAGAGCACAGGTTTAACTAAGAGGGAAGAAAAGTAAACCAGCCCCTTCCACTGGCAGGATGCCTGGGAACACAGGACAGGGGAGCCAAGGAGAGCTTTCACTCTTGGACCAATCAAGGAGGATGGGCATGGTTTGGTCTTCCTCATTTTAGATGAGTTGAAGAGTCCCAGAAAGGTTACAATGAACCTCAGATCCAGCTGGGGAATGGACAAAGGATCAGTCCAGAGAACGACGTGCCATCTTTCAGAAGGGTACATCACAGTCAGCGACACCATAGCGCCATGATAATGTGACCAGCGCTTGGATTGAAATTGGTAAGATATAGGGTCAAATAGGCCGCTCAGACGCTTACCCGATGTGTGACTTGGCTTAAGTCACTTAATGGGAATAATAAAAGTCCCTACTTGACAAGGCTGCCATGAAGATAAAATAATACTTTAAAGATATTTGCAAAAAGACTAAATAAATGGGAATGAATATTATTACTGGCTTGGCAAGGGGGAAACTTGCCTGGCCTGCTTTGTGGAAGTCACATAATGATAACAGCAACAGTAACAAAAAATCACAATGATAATAATGACCAGCATTTACATTACATTTACATGGTTATCAAAGAGTTATTTCAACTGATCCTTAAAACAGCCCTGTGAGAAAGGTGCCATTATGACCCGCATTTTACACCTGAGGAAAACAGAGTGGGGAACTGACTCGCCCAGGGTCACAGAGTTAGCTAAAAGCTGAGACAGGGTTTGAACTCATTCCAAAGCCAGCAGCCTGAACTCTTACACAGTCTAGCCAGCTGCCTGTAGAGCGCACTATGTAGGAAATGCCGGCTCTGAGCTTCCCACCAAGGCTGGGTGGGCAGGAATCTGCCGAGGGCCAAAGGCACTGGGATAGCACTCGAGGAACACTTCACTCCAAATAGCTAACACTTATAGCCATGGTTCTCAACCTGTGGGTTGCAACCCCTTTGGGGTTCAAATGACCCTTTCACAGGGGTCACCTAAGACCGTCGGAAAACACATATTTCTGACGGTCTGAGGAACTGAGATCTCCTCTATTTTTCTCCAGGAGGGTCTGCCCACATATGAGTATAAAAGGGTCGTATCATTAGGAAGGTTGAGAACCACTGGTTTATTGAGTGCTTACTATGTGCCAGACACTGGCTAAGCAATTTACAGCTGTCAGCTCATTTGATCTTTACAACTCTGTAAGACAGGTGCTATTATTATCTCTATTTTGCAAATGAGGAAACTGAGGCAGAGGTTAACTGACTTGCCCAGGGTCATACGGCTAATAAGTATCTGAGGTCGGATTTGAACTCAGATCTTTCTGATTCCACGCTCTGTGCTCTCTATACACTATGCCACCTAGCTGCCCCTTGCTTCCCCCTGTATGAGTCCTAGGCTCCAGACCCAAACAGAAGAACTTAAGACAGCAATTTTTACCTGACTATGCAAATTGTACATGGTGGGGTAGAGCTGTCTGTGCACCCTCCTTCCCAGGCCCTACACAACTAGCCAGAAGCCTAGGGACTATACATTTTCTCTTCTCCTGGACCCCATATATTTAAAAAAAATTCCACGTATGCTGCTTCAGGGTATGGAACCCCGAAAAGTTCTGTGTGATTGTTTTGCATGAGGTAGAACCATAAAAAGCAGTAGGCCCCAAGAGTCTGCTTACCCATGGAATATCCAGGTACTGCATTCATCTGCCTTGGTGATGTAATTCTCAGGCAGGAGCCCAGAACAGCCGGTGGTTAAGGACGTGCCATAGATCCAACCTTCACTGGTACTCGTCTGCTCCATCGGAGACATGAAAATGAAGTCTCCCGGTACCAGCTCCAACTCATCATCATTTTGTGGAGTGTAGGGATAGATTACTTGTAGCGTCTGAGAAAGAGAAGAAAGGAGGCATGTGAAAACTTTACCCAAACCATTCCTGTAAATGTTCTTGCGAGAGGGCAAGTTTGTTCTGTCCTGTCCTGTCCTGTCCTATCCTGTCCTATTGTTTTCAGATGTGTCCAACTCTTCAAGACCCCATTTTTAGGGGGTTTTCTTGGAAAAGATACTGGAGTGGTTTGCCACTTGCCTCTCCAGCTCATTTTACAGGGGAGGAAAATGAGGCAAACAGGGTTAAGTGACTTGCCCACGGTCACATAGTAAGCTAGTCTCTGAGACCAGATTTGAACTCACTCTATCCAACACTCTACCCACCACCCAGTCTTTTACTAGAAAGAATGACAGATGTTTACTTTTCAAGTAGATATTGTGGCTTCCTACTCTTATCTAGAATGAAATATAAACTACTCTATTTAGCTTTTAAAGTCTTTTACAACCTTGTCCCTACTTCATTTTTCCATCTTTATTAGCCAAACTATCTTTCTCTCTGTTCCTCAAATGTGAAACTCCATCTCTTCTGTTTTTGAGTAAAATTAATTCCCTCCTCACCTTTCCCCAGCAGTGTGCTAGAGTCAGAGAGCTGATCATCAAATTTTCACCATGAGAATTTACACTTTGGAAATGGGCAAATACTACAAATTTAATTTTTTAAATTTTTTGGTTTAATGTTTTGTTAACTGTATAGACTTAAGAAAGTGATGAAAATGTTAATAATTCAGATTAAATGAACAATATGGAGTGTGTGTGTATTTTTAACTTTGATTTTGTAGGCCAATGATGTCAAATTCTAATGGAAATGGTGTCACTACACCTATACATAAGGATCTCTGGGGAAGCATATTGACTTAGAAAACCACATATTAACATTATCTATGCTCTATTGTATTTTTATTTATTTTGTTCAGTATTTCCCAATTGCATTTTAATCTGGTTCAGGTTCCCTTGGGAGTGTCATGGAGGGCCTCTCTGAATTTTGACACCTCTAGTCTACATTCAAAAAATGATAGAGAAAATGTTAATAATTGGATTAAACTTAAAAAGTGTGTCCTCCATATTTACCAGCACATGACTGCCTCCTCCTCATGAAAGCCCCTCTTCCTTCAGGATGCAGCTCAAACCTCCCCCCCCCCTTCCTGATCCTCCCTCTCAAACTATTTTGTACTTAACTACTTTGTGCTCATCTCTTTACATTTCTTGTTGTTTTGTTTTGTTTTGTTTGCTTTTTGGAGGGCAATTGGGGTTAAGCAACTTGCCCAACGTCACATG
>JAQQSW010000696.1:0-15491 GCA_028646575.1 Pseudocheirus occidentalis
TCTGTAAAAATTTTCCTTATAAGCACTGGCCTTCTCCCAAGTAAACAGGGGAGTGTCTCAGCCAATAGCATTCTTCCAAGTCACAGGGGAATTCACATCTTTTCACCAATGGACAGAGTTCTATACTTAACACTAGGTTACAAGGATCTACTTAACATCTGATCAAACAAATTAATTACCATTACAGTGCTCAACCCCCAGCCTGAGATATTGTTTCATTTGCTTATTTTCTGTTTTCCTGTTATATTACTGCAAAGTTCTGTTGACACCAGCTACCCATAAATTCCCATTAACTTATGTAATGGATGTGAAAGATCTTGGGGCCAAATGTATGTTAATGTATTTTAGTTTAATGGAATGATCTTTCCCATTCATTAATATGTCCATGTGACCTGCTTGAGTAACATGGAAACCTGAGTTACATGAGTGTGTGGTGGGAAGAACTTGATGAACAGATGGAACAAGAAGGGATGAAATGGGAAGGGTGGAGAAGATCCCAGAGGAAGTTAGAGCTGAATGAGAGAGAGGAAGCAGGCAGTGAGATGTGAGTGTTCTTTTGTGGGAAGGACTTAGCAAGGGGAAAGGTTGGGGATGGCAGTACCCCCTGCAGTGTTATTGTGTATAGCTTTCTTTGTTGCCATGATGACTTTGGCTTTCTAGTGTTGGGATTCAGCTTTCTGGTATTTGAATAAATGTTTTGGATCTATTTTCCATGTGGAGAGTCTGTTATATTTTACAATTTGAAATTATGCCAGTGTATTCATAGTCGTTGTAGGAGCTATGAATATTGCATAGATATTGCAACACCCCCTCACTGAGAAGGCAGGCAATTTGATATAGGTTATATGTGCAGTTATGCAAAGCATATTTCTATATTGGTCATAACATTTAAAAATAATCTTGCAAATCTTGCATTTTGAATTCTCTCCCTCCTTCCAGTTCCTTCCCCACCCCAGAAGGTACACATTATAAAATGAATAATACATGTGAAATCATGTAAAACATTTCCATATTAGCCATATTGAATGGGGGGAAAAGAACAATAAAGAAAGTGAAAACAATTGTACTTCACTTGGCACTCAAACTTCTTTAGTTCTCTCTGGAGGTGGATCACATTTTTCATCACAAATCTTTTGAAACTCAGATCATTGTATGAATCAGAGAAGACAAGGATTTCACAGTTGATCATCATTACAATATTGCTTTTGTGTACAATGTTCTCCTGGCTCTATTCACTTCACTTTGCATCATTTCATATAAATCTTACTGGGGGATTTTTAAGCATCCCCCTCTTCATTTCTTATTTTAAAGAAGTTTTTTTTTTCTCAATTGCATGCCAATACAATTGTAACATCTTTTTTTATAATTTTTGAGTTCCAAATTCCTTCCCATTTTGACCCTACTTTGGTACACGGTATAAGATGTTGTCTAAATGTAATTTCTGCCTAATTGCTTTCTAGTGGGTTTTTTTTTGTTAAATACTGAATTTTTTTCCCAAAAGCTTGGATCTTTGGGTTTATCAAACACTAGAAACACTAGATTACTTGGTCATTTATGATAGTGTATTGTGTACCTAAATTATTTCACTGATCCACCACTCTATTTCCTAGTCACTGCCAGAGCATTTGGATTAATTACACTTTGAAAGACAATTTGAGATCTGGTATTTCTAGGTCACCTTCCTTCACACTTTTTCTCTTGATTTTCTTGATATTCCTGACCTTTTCTTCTTTCAGATGAACTTTTCTAGCTCTATAAAATACTTTTTGGTAGTTTGATTGGCATAGCACTGAATAAATTAATTTAGATAGAATTGTCATTTTTATTGTATTGACTCAGTCTCCCCATGAATAATATATATTTCTCCAGTTGTTTAAATCTGCACTTGTTTGCACTAGCAAAATTTTGTAACTGTACTCATGGAGCTCCTTGGTTTGTCTTGGCAGGGATACTCTCAAGTATTTTACATTGTCTGCCATAATTTTAAATGGTCTTTCTATCTTGTCCTAATGGGTATATAGAAATGCTGATAATTTATGTTTATTTTGCTAATTGTATCTACTAGTTTTTTAGTTGATTTTCTAGGATTCTCCAAGCATATTGTTTTATCACTAAAAGAGTGATTGCTGTGTTTCCACATTGCCCATTCTTATTCCTTCCTTTTTTTTTATCTTACTGCTATAGGTAGCATTTCTAGTATAATATAATAGTGTATAACAGTGATTAGAATGGACACCCTTGTCTCACCCCTAATTTTATTTGGATGGCTTCTAGTTTCTATCCATTACAGATAACAGTTACGCTTGGATAGACACTACTTAGCATTTTAAGAAAGGCTCCATTTATTTGTATGCTTTGTACCCATTTGTTCCTAAACTTCTCTTAGATTAAATGCTTTTATTTGCATTTCACACATTCTTCCATTTGCCCTAATTCAAGCTAACTGCTCACAGCTGTGGTCCACAAGGATTTATATAGAAATTTAGCTTTCAACTACTAGTTCTTCCTTCTTCCTTTCTCCTCTTCAAAGAGCAAGGGTTACTGAGCTATTCGGACTTTGGTACTATTTCTAATCAACCAACAAGCAATTATTAAGGGCATACTCTATGTATGAGATACAAAGCTATTTCTGCACTCTTCCTGAATGCTCCTTTTGAGTTACTGGATAAGCACTAGCGAGCTTTCTTCTCATCACTTCTCTTGTTCCTTTCCATACACATACATGTACAGGTTTATCTTAATGAGCATCAGTTATTAATATAAGCACCTCCAGCTAGTCCCTAAATTAGAATCACCTAAAGAAAAGGAATTGTAAGTGACTTTTTAAAAAGTTATTTTTTCTTCTTTGAGTTCCACTTTTTCTTGCTTATAACAGCTCTGAAACACCTTGACTGCTTCCTTATATTGGCATTTCTTTTTATTCTTCTACTTGTCCTGTGAGAATAGTTTAGCCGCTAGAACTGAATTCTTGTTAGAGTGAGTTGAGAGTTTTATAATTCTTAATTTTGAACAATGTTTTTAATAAGGTTCTAAAACTGATAGTCAATCATCAATATCACTGTTATTCCTTTTTAATTAAAGCATTGAGAGAAAATAGATATTGAGGAAATATGAGGCCCAAGGAAACGTTATCTGGAATCAGTAATTTATTCTTCAGAGGCTGTTGCAAATGTTGGAAGGAAAATAGATATTTCTGAACTTCAGATTCTAAACAACTTTTGTGGACTAAGCCATGGGGTAGGTCAAAGACAAAGGTCTTTTCCTCAAAAAAAAAAGGTTATAATGGGTCTCTAGGAAGTCATTACAATAGGCTTTATATAGCAGGAGGAAGTACTAAAAAGTTGCACACAGACTTTTTGGGTAGTTCTTGACTATTTTAATGTTCCCAAGAAATGCACCAGATTTATGCATTTCTGGCTCTGTCCTGGATGGACTTGGGTAATTCATACTATCTTTTGTGGTCTTGGGTTTCTTTATCTGCAAGACAAACAGTAGGATTAGATGGATTCTCATGTTCCTTTCAGCTCTAACATGTTTAAGATTCTGCTATTCCCTTTCTCTGTCTCCCTAAAACATGTTTTCCTTGCCAAAAAAGTTGAACTGAAAATCTAACAAATCTAATTATGGCTAGTTTTGTGTATAAGAGGAGTTTAGTTGTTCAGTTGCATGCCATTCTTCATGACCCCATCTGGAGCTTTCTTGGCAAAAATACTGAAGTGGTTTGCTATTTCCTTCTCCATCTCACTTTACAGATGAGGAACTGAAGCAAACAGGATTAAGTGACTTACCCAGGGTCACACAGCCAGTAAGTGTCTAAGGCTGGACTTGAACTCAGAAAGATCAGTTTTCTTGACTCCAAGCCTGGAACTCTACCACTGCTTCACTTAGCTGCCCTATAAGTGGAATGGATAGTTGTTTATGTGATGGGATTGGAGGGGCACTAGGAAGAAACTCCTAACTTCAAAATATAGCCCTCATCTGCTTTCATTGATACCTAATGGGGGGGGGGGGGGAAGAGGAGGGACTAGTACTTCATTCTTCTTGATTTAGAGGTTTCTTTCTATTAGAATTCAGAGGCTCCCTATGAGGGAGTAAACTGTCATTAGTAATAAGTTCATGGTAACTTGGGAACTAGTTGACACCAGGTTTTCATAGCAGGGAAGGGTAGGGAGCATAGTCATTGGATCCTTCTCATTGGAGTATGATATGATTCAATGGATGTAGCAGGAGACAAGTGGGAAAAAAGAGACCAAAAGAGGAAGTGGTAAAAGACTAAAAACAAACTTCCCTTACTTCACAATTTTACTTTGATCTACCCCACTCTGGCTACCTCTTTAGTTAATAGGTCATTCAGATACTCTGTCCAGTTTTTAACAGTTCATTGAATCAACCATTTAAAGTTAGAAGTGACTTTCAAGACTATCTAGTTCAAACCTTTAACTTTCCAGATGAGGAAACTGAAATTCAAAAAGAAACACAAATCACTTACCTAAGGGTCATATGGGTAGAAAGCAGCAGGGTTGGCATTTGAACAATGGAGAGAGTGTTGGGATTTGGAGACTGAGCACACATGTTCAAATTCCATGTGTGGTGCGTATTACCTACGTCACCTTGGGCAAGGGTACTTAATCTCCCTGAGCCTCAGTTGCCTTTGGTCAAATGAGAGCATTTGACAAACATACTTGAATGTTTGTACTTTGCAATTGAATTAAGGATTTACTAAGTCATTGAGTTATGCTATATTTGACAAACTTTGAATTTCCTTCTATCTTTTGAGGCATGATTCTGTGGACCTCTGATGCCAAATCAATAACTTTCTACTGTATTATCATTCAACTGAGATCAAATGAAAAAAGTCACATAAAACATTTTGCAGTCCTGATAGCCATTGTTAACCACTGCTGTTAACCATTCTCTAAAAACTCAGAGTAGAAGGAGGTCCAAAAGTCTTTTATTTTATCTTTATTCATTTTGAACTTAAATACCACAAAAGAAAAGGAACATTTCCATGTACATAGCATGACTTAGAGTATTCAATATAAAGCCATAAATTTTGATTTCAGACTTTACTTTAAAATATTATGTGATAGAAATTACACAGTTTTCAAAGCTACCCTGCTTTTCTGTCCTTACTTCTAAGTTTTCTTTTGTTCTCTGCTGCGCACTTTTTTTTCTCCTTCCCTCCTCACCACACTTTATAGAGGGAAACAGACATGTAAATATGTGTGTGTATACACATTCATATGTATATATGCATATATGTACATACACCTACACACATATATATGTATGTATATATATATATACATACACATAATTATATACTTCTATTCATGTAATGGTAATGGAATTTAAAGATCTTCCTGTATTGGCTTAGTTTTTGGGTTGAGTGTTACAACCCAGAGCTTGTGAATTCCACTTGTGGGATGGACTTGTTGATGTGAAAAGAGAGTGATGAACTGGGAGGAGTTGGTGCTGTGGATATAGGGAGAAGCCCAAGCAGAGAGAAGGCCCGAGCAAAGGAGACCAGGAGAATTTTCCGGGAGAAGTATTGTGGAGAGAGAGAGAGAGAGAGAGAGAGAGAGAGAGAGAGAGAGAGAGAGAGAGAGAGAGAGTGAGAGAGAGAGAGAATTGTTGGGGACCAGATTTGCTGAGAGAGAGAGAGACTGCTGAGGGCCAATTGGAGCTGCTCAGAACTTTTGAGAACTGCCACCCCAAACTGCCAAGAATGGAGGAGGCAGGGCTGTGTTGCTGGTATTTTATCTGTCTGTTTTGGTGTTGTTTTTCCAGATTTGTCTGCTGGCGAAGGACAGTGCTTTTGTTGCAGAGGTCCTAGAACCTTACTGTTGATTCAGAAGCCCTGAAAGAGGATTTTCTTGTTGTATGTGTACAGAAATCCTGGAAGAGGGTGTTGCTGCTATTTTCAGGGGTTCTTGGACTGTTCTGCAGGCAGAGAGTGACTTAACAAGGACACTGGCAATGTATATTGTGGCTTTGTTAAGCTTTGCCTCCCCAGAAACAGAGATTGCTGAAAACTTGCCTCCTGTCAAGATGAAGACAAGACCTCTCCTTGGGCATTAAATGCTGTGATGATATCTTAACCTTGTTGTAGTTTAAGGATGGATGGCCTTTTGTGCTCTCCTGCCCCTTTTGAGAAAGTGCTTGGTGTTAATGGGTGGTATTATAATTCAGTTGTGATCCAGGGGTGGGAAACCTTTCAATTTTTTTACGCTCTGTGATTGACCAAATGAATATATTTTGTTTATGATTGGAAACTAATCTCCATTTGAGAAGAGACTAAATGAATGTACTGCCCAGGAGAGGGCTATTTTGACTAATGTGCTGGCCAAGGATGGGATACTTGAATGTTTGTACTTTGCAATTGAATTAAGGATTTACTAAGTCATTGAGTTATGCTATATTTTAATTTTCTGTGAATGTTTTGCCTTAATCTGTCACTGAATAAATGGAGTTTGCTATGCCGGTATTCCAAAACTTGGAAGTTGCCTTTGCTTGGCATTACAATTCATCAGTTCTTTCCTTAGAGGTGGATAACATCTTCCTTCATAGGTCCTTTGTAGCTAGTTTGAATATTTATGATACTCAAGATGAATTAGTCATTCAAAACAATATTCTCTTGGTACTGCTCATTTCACTTTTCATTATTTCATGCAAGTCTTTCCAATTCATAATTTCTTATATCATGGTAGTATTCCACCACAACCACATGCCACAACTTGTTTAGCCATTCCCCACCTGAAAGATATCTAGTGTTTTATCCAATCTATGAGGTGTAAGATGAGATCTCAAAGCTGTTTTAATTTGCATTTCTCTAATCAATAATGATTTAGAGCATTGTTAAAATTTGACTATATGTGATTTTGATTTCTTCATCAAAAAACTTCTTGATCATGTCATTTGATCATTTATCAATTGAGGGATGACCTATATTTATATAAATTTGACAGAGTTTTTTATATACTTAAATTTGACAGAGTTTTTTATATACTTTGAGAAATGAGACCTTTATCTGAGAGACCATCTATAAAAACATTTCCTCTAATTTTCTACTTTCCTTTTAAACTTAGTAAATTGTTTTTATTTCTATAAAACCTTTTTAATTCAAAATAATCAAAATTATGTATTAACATCACAATGCTCTCTACCTTGTTTATTCATAAATTGTTCTCATATCCATAAATCTGATATGTAATATGTACCATGTTCTTCTAATTATCTTGTGATATCTCCCTTTATAGTTGGAGCATGTATCCATTTTGACATTATCTTGGTAAATGGTTCAAAATATTCGTGTATGCCCAATTTATGCCAAATCGCTTTTCAGCTGTCCCCAATTTTTTAAAACTAAATAATGAATTCTTATCTGAAAAAAATGATATCTTTACATTTATCTAATACAAGACTACCATAATCTTTTACTACTGTGTACTGTATGCCTAATCTGTTCCATTGATATACCTTTCTGTTTCTTAGTGTCAGATAGTTCTGATATTTACTGCCTTATAATACAGTTTAAGATCTGGTACTGCTAAGCCTTCTTCCTTTACATTTTTTTTGGTTAGTTTCTTTGAAATTCTTGACATTTTGTTCTTCCAAATGAATTTTATTATTTTTTCTAACTAAATAAAATATATTTTAGTAATGTAAGTGGGATAGCATTTAATAAACTAGTTAGATAAAATTTTATATTGGCTTTATTTACCCATAAACTATTAATATTTCTCCAATTATTTAAATCTGATTCAATTTGTATAAAGAGTGTTTTATAATTATGTTCATGTAGTTCCTGAGTCCCTTTTAGCAGGTTTATTCTCAGGCATTTTTATAACATCTATAGTTATTTTTAATGAAGCATCTTACTGTCTCTTCTTTCAGGGTTTGATTAGTGATGCATAAAAATGCTGATGATTTTTGTGGATTTATTTTACATCCTACTTTGCTAAACATATTCATTGTTTCAACTTTCAATTAAATCTTTAGGACTTTCCAAATATATCATCATAACATCTGCAAAAAGAGATAGTTTATTACATCATTTTCTTTTATTTCTTTTTCTCAGTGCCATTGATAGCATTTCTAAAACAATATTGAATAATATTGGTGAAACATAGTGTACTCTCCCTGTATATCTCTTTTGATTAAATCTGTTTCAATTTTTACTTGGCCTGAAATTATGATCACTACCCCTACTTTCTTTTTTTACATCAGCTGAAGCATAATAAATTCTACTCCAGTCCTTTATTTTAACTCTGTGTGTCTCTCATTTTTATTTGTTTTTCTTATGAACAGTATAATGTCAAGTTCTGATATTTAGTTCATTCTGTTATTAGTTTCCATTTTATAGGTAAATAAATTTTATAGGTAAATAAATCTCATGAACATTCAAAGTTATACTTACTAGTTTTAAATTTCCTCCATTCTACTCTTCCTCACTATTTATCCATCTTGCCTTATTTACCCTATCCCTGCTCATCTATCGAAATTACTTCTAACCAGTGTCTTGCCCTCCTATTCCTTAATCTAACCCCCCTCTAAGAGTCCCTCCATTATCCTCTCCTTTGCCCTCTTAATTCTTAAACTCAGACCCTTCAAAAAGTCCCTCCCTTATCGTATCCCCTCATCCTTTTATACCCATCTAGATATATATGCTGTTGTTCCCTTTTTAACTCAACTCTGACGAGAGTAAAGTTCCAGCATTACCAGTTCTCTACTCCCACCTGCTACTCTTATATTAGTTCTTCCTTTCTTACCTCATTTGTATGAGACAATTGTCCCTTTTTGTCTCTCCCTACTCCGTTTTATTTTTTTTAGAATCAATGCATCATACTCACCTCAACCCAAGCCTTTCAAACTACCCAAGTAATAATGGCAGTCTTAGTACTGATAACATTTTCACATATAAGAAGTAACAATTTGATCTTATTGAGTCTCTTATAATTAATTTGTCATTAATATCTATTGTATGTTTCTCCTGGATATTACATAATCATTTTTCCATTGAGTTTTGGTCTTTTTGTCACAAATACTTGAAATTCTTTCGATTCATTAAATGTCTGGTTTTATTTCCAGTCAGTATTATACTCAACTTTGCCGTGTAAGTTATTTTTGGTTGCAATCTCAGCTTTTTTGTTCTTCACAATCTAATGCCTCAAGACATATGGTCTTTTAACGTAGAAGCTGCTAGGTCTTGTGTGATACTGACTGTAGCTCCACTGTATTTGTTGTTTTTATTGTTGCTTATAGTATTTTCTCCTTAACCTCATAACTTTAAAACTTGGCTATAATTTTCCTGTAAGTTTTCATCCTGGGATCTATTTTAGGTGATGATTGGTGAATTTTTTCTACTTGTTGTCAGGATCCCTATGCCAAGATCACTCCTCTCTTTTTACTCATCTCTTTCTACTATTAGGAGATACACTGTTTTCCATAATTAAGACCCAGAAAACAAGATGTGCCCTGAACTTGTAATAACAATTCTTTTCCCTCAGTCATAACAAAATACCAGAATTTCTTCACATCAGCACCAGGAGGTCTGTGAGCTCAGACAAGCACCTTTAGTATCTAAGTTCTGATCATGAAGCCCTGCTATAAATTAAGCATGTCTCACTGTTACTCTTAGCTCTCATTGTCAGGGCCACTAGTATATGTATTGAAATTTCTCCACATTAAAGTGGGTCTCAAACTAGAGGGGGCCTCAGTACATGTATTGAGTTTCTTTCCTCCAATGCTTATAATCACTGTTAGCTCTTTGGCTTCATTTTATTTTGCCTTTCAGAGTAAATTGTGCTTATAATAATGTGTGTGTGTGTGCTCGTTGATATTTTTCACAGTTAACTGTGGAATAACCTCTGTGACTCTTTGGTCATTTGTTTTCAGAGCTAACATTGTAAAACCCATGACTGCTTCTCACTAAAAGAGTTGACAACCAGGAACGAGGAAGAAAACATCAAGAAAGAAGTTTTCTAGCCCTTTGGGAATTGTTTCAAATTGCTCTCCAGAATGGTTGGATCAGTTCACAACTCCACTAATAACACATTAGTGTCCCAATTTTCCCACATCTTCTCCAATATTTATAATTTTACTTTTCTTGTCATATTAGTCAATCTGATAGGTATGAGGTGATACCTCACATACCTTCTTTAAATTTACATTTCTTTAATTAACAGTGATTTTGAGCATTTTTATATGACTATAGATAGCTTTCATTTCTCTATCTGAAAACTGCCTGTTCATATCCTTTGATCATTTAACAATTGGAGAATGACTTGTCTTCTTATAAATTTGACCCACATCTATATATATTTGAGAAATGAGGTTTTTATCAGAGACACTAAAAACACTAGCTGTAAAAATTGTTTCCCAGCTTTCTGCTTCCCTTCTAATCTTGGTTGTATTGGCTTTGTTTATGCAAAACCTTTTCAATTTAATGTAATTAAAATTATCCATTTTGCATTTCTTAATGTTCTCTATCTCTTGTTTGGTCATAAATTCTTTCCTTCTCCAGAGATCTGATATTTAAACTATTGAGAATTAAACTTGCTCTCCTAATTTGCTTACGGTATTACCCTTTACATTTAAATCATGGACCCATCTTTACCTTATCCTGGTATATGGTGTGATCCAGAAATATTATTACTTAGATATCTATCCCAAAGAGATCATAAAAAGGTGAAAGGACGCACATATACTAAAATATTTATAGCAGCTCTTTTTGTGGTGGCAAATAATTGGAAATTGAGGGGATGCCTATTAATTGGGGGATGATTGAACAAGTTGTGGTATACAAATGTAATGGAATACTATTGTTCTATAATAAATGATGAGCAGGTGAATTTCAGAAAAACCTATAAAGACATATGAACTGATGCTGAGCGAAGTGAGCAGAACCAGGAGAACATTGTACACAGTAACAGCAACATTGTGTGATGACCAAATGATAGACTTAACTCTTTTCCACAATGCAATTATCTAAGACAATTCCAAGGAACTCATGATAGAAAATGCTGTCCACATCCAGAAAAAGAACTGTGGAGTCTGAATGCATATTGAAGCATACTATTTCCTTTTCTTTCTCATGGTTTTTCCCTTTTGTTCTGATTCTTTCACAAAATGGCTAATGTGGAAATATGTTTAATATGACTGTATATGTATAGATGTATCAGATTTCAGGCCATCTTGGGGAGGGAGGAGTGGAAGGAAGGAGGGAAAAATTGTAACTCAAAGTCTTATAAAATTAATGCTGAAAACTAGCTTTGCGTGTAATTGGAAAAAATAAAATACTTTTACAGAAGGGGGGAAAGAAAACAAAAAAGCACCTAGAAAGCCTAGACTATGGAAATGAAGAGCAGAACAATGGGTATATCACATGATGTTGCCCTGTCATTTGTGCCCACAATTTAAATTCCTAAAGCCTCCATATTATGTGTGAATGTAACTGCAAGGTATGTACCCCACTTAGCAAAATACCTACTTTCTTAATATAAAGAAGAGTAGTAGTCACAGCCACTGTTTATACCCTCTAGGCCTAAATTCTGTGTGGATAAGCTTAGGTGACCCCAAGGCACTGCCTGGTCTCATACTGTGTATGTACTACAGATAAAACCTTCAAACCTTCCCCTTACACACTTTTCCAAAAACTGTATAAAAACTAGCCAGCTTTAGTCAAAGTAGACCAGTTAACTCAGTCACCAAAACCAACTCACTAGCAGAATATGAGAGCCCACCTAACTCTGCCTGAGTGGAGACACAATTCAGCTGTGCTGGTAAGTACCCCTGTAAGTGTGGACAGCTCCTGGCAGATAGCTGTCATTGATCTTGCCCAACATCATCCCTGGCCCTAGGCAAATACATCTGCCTTTATAATAAAAATCATGTATTGTGCATCACTCCTGTCTAGACCTGAGGAATGTACAGCAACAGCATGGCAGTGACTGTAGTAAGAGTGATAGTGACATGGTGATGACAAAATGGTGACACAGTGATGGTGACATAGTGCCAGTGAAAATGTGACACTGTAACTGTGACAAAAGCAGGGTAAAGGTGACACTGAGATAGTGCCCAAGGTGACAGTAAAAAGTGACACAGTGAAAGCAAGTGTGAGTAAAACTATGGTGATCCTGATAACAATGACAAGGATATGGTGGTGACATGTGGCACTGACCATGTGGCAAGATGACATAATGACAATGACAAAGTGATAGAGGGATGGTATCACAAGGACATGGTGATGGTGACAGGGTGGCACTGATCATGGTAATAGGGACACAGTAACAGAGGGACATGGTGATATTGCAACAGTGACAAGGTGACATGATGCAGTGATCATCATGACAGTGACTAGGTTACACAGTGACAGAGTGATGGTGACATGGAGACACTGGCTATATGACATGGTGTCAATGACCAAGAGAAGGTGTGAAGGTGACTTGGAGGCAGTGAACATGGTGACAATGACAAAGCAACTTACTATACTTTATAGAGAGATGGTTAAATGGTAGTGGTGAAACAGTGACAAGGGGACATAACAATAATGATGTGTTGTCAGTAACACAGTAGGCACTTACTAATAATTTTTAGTATTAACATTAGAACTAGGTTTTTATACATTCATATAATTTACTTGACTTGCTATTATGGTCAGTCCAAGAGTCCAATGTCAAGAGCCAAGATGTCTGAATCCAAAATGACCAATTTAAGAGTCTGAATTAAAATAAAATTCCAATAGGCAAAGAATCAAAATTTAGGGACAAAAGAATTGGAAATAAAAATTCAGAACCAAGACTCAAAATTTAAGAGTCTAAGTATGTATGTCAAAATTTAGGAGTTAATGTTCAGATCTCAGAGTCAAAATTAAGGAGTGATTATGGAATCCAAATCAAGATCAAGATCCAAAAGTCAAAATCTGGAACAGCAAGTAAAAATTCACAAGTGACAATCTGGGAGTGAGAATTCAGTTGCAGGAGTCCAAATTTAAAAGTTAAAATCTGGAAGTCAAAATTCAGAACCAGGAGTAAAAATTCAGAAGTCAAAATGTGACTGTCAAAATTCAGGACTGGGAGTCAAAATCAAGGTGTCAAAATTCAGGATTAAGAGTAAAATTTCAGGAGTCAAAGTTCTATACCAGGATTTCAAATCTAAGAATCAATATTCAGGTACATGACTCAAAATTCAGGCCTGGGAGTCAAACTTGAGAGTCCATATTCAGGACCTATAGCAGGCCTGCACAACATACTGCCTGCCAAAGGATTTCTGTCAACCTGCAAAAAACATAGAGGATGGAAACCAGGCCTTCACAACATATCACCCATGGGTTGCTTTCGCGGCCACAAATGGCCCATGAGTGATACGTTGTGCAGGCCTGACTTAGATTCAATAATTCAGGAGCCAAAACATATCTGTCTAAATTTGTCAGTCATTCAAAATGATGTAGCAAAATCCTGGAGTCAAAATCCATGTGTCCAAACTGGGGACAGCAAGTCCAAGTAAGTAATAACAATATGAGTCAAAATTAGACAGGGAGTGAAACAATTGGCGTCACATTTCTCAGAAAGTGAATTCAGAGCTGGTAGAGAGATCTGGAAGAGATCACCCAGTGACGACACAGTGACAATGACTCAATGACTATAGCATAGTGATGGTAACACTGATGATGTCTGAGGGGGAGAGACAATTATAGAGAGGGAGTGATTGAGTCAGTGGCATGGACAGAGAGGAAGAGACCGTGTTGGAGAAGAAGAAAAATTACAAAGAGCAGTGGGGGAGACAGTGACATTGACAGGGACAGAGGGTCAGAAAGAGAGAGAGACAGAGAGACAGAGAGAGAAAGAAAGAAAGAGAGAGAGAAAGAGAGAGAGAAAGAGAGAGAGAGAGAGAGAGAGAGAGAGAGAGAGAGAGAGAGAGAGAGACGGCGATTGTGTCATTGAAAATTGTGGAGAGGGAGAGATAGTTACAGTAATAATGAGGAAGAAAGAGAGATAATGAGAGATGGGGAGAGAGTAAAAAAGAGGGAGAGATGGTGGGAGAGGGAGAAACAAGGAGGGAGAGTGAGAGAATGAGAGGTAGAAAGAGGAGAGAGATTGGGAGAAAGGGAGTCAGACAGCGGGGGATGAAATGACAATGAGAAAAAGATTGAAAGTAAAGGACTCAGTGAAGGAGAGAGAGTGATGGTGGAGAGCGTCAGGGAGACTGAGAGAGAGTGGGAGTCATTGGGTCAGTGAGAGACAGAGAAACTAAAAGAGTCTGGGATAGAGACAGATTTGGTCAGAGAGTGAGGTTGTTTCAGCCAGAGTAAGTTCCCACTTAATATTACAAGCAGCTAGGAGGGCTGATTTTGAGGCTTCACTGATCTTCCCCACCATTCTAACCTCCCTTTCTGTGCCATCCCATAGCAGTTGCTAAGAATGAGGAGGTGTTCCCCTCCAAAGTTCTTCAAGATAAACAAGACCATTTCTGCACTAGAGAGTGGAAGACCCAGTTAAAACCCACCTCACTGCCAAATACAAGTTTTCCTAACTAAAATAAAGTCAACCTAAGTGAATGAATGAAGAACTAATACTATGCAATACAATGATCTAAGACAAGGTTGGGGAGCCTACACCATCAAGGCCATATATGGCTGTCTTAGAGCCTTGGGTGTGGTCTTTTGACTGAGTCAAAGTTTTACAGAAGAAATCCATTTATTAAGGGGATTTGTTCTGTGAAGTTTGAATTCAATCAAAGGGCCACACTTGAGGACATAGAAAGCCATATGTGGCCTCAATACTACAGACCCACCCCTGAATTCTAAGACAATTCCAAAAGACTCATGATGGAAAAAGCTATCCACACCCAGAGAAAGAACCATAATCTGAAATGCAGATAGAAGTATACTATTTTCTCTTT
Source organism: Pseudocheirus occidentalis (assembly GCA_028646575.1). Classification (NCBI taxonomy): domain Eukaryota; kingdom Metazoa; phylum Chordata; class Mammalia; order Diprotodontia; family Pseudocheiridae; genus Pseudocheirus; species Pseudocheirus occidentalis. The sequence continues at coordinate 14,902 of JAQQSW010000696.1, forward strand.
TTTGTTGTTGCTTTTTTTCTTGTGATTTTTCCTTTATGTTCTGATTCTTCTTTCACAACATGACTAATGTGAAAATATGTTGAATATAATCAAGCATGTATAACCTATATCAAATTGCTTGCCATCTTGAGGAGGGAGGAGGAAAGCGAGGGAGGGAGAAAAAAAATTTTGAACTCAAAATCTTATGAAAGGGAATGTTGAAAACTAGAAAATAAAAAGAGAACTAATGCTCTGTTCACCAGGATATTGGGAAGCTAGTGGCAAGGCACAGACCAGGAATCTCCTGAGACTAAGGAGAAAGATCAGAATAGAAAGAAAAAGAGAAAAAAAGATCTGCCAATGGACATCCAGCCTAATTTTAGTCAAACACTCAGTTGTTAGTAGCTGTTTTTATGTCAAAATTTGGTTGCCTGGAAGAGTTCATCAGAATTATATGTCAATTTCACAATGGCCTGCTGCCCGGGTTCTAGGTAATGGGCAATACTCTCACATTTTTTTCCAGTTAACAATGGAGTGAAGCAGGTCCATGTGCTTGCTCCCATACTTTTTAGCACGATATTTTCAGCTGTATTGTCAGAAGCCTTCAACCA
>JAQQSW010000696.1:15991-31659 GCA_028646575.1 Pseudocheirus occidentalis
ATGAAGTATCAGGTTCAGGTAAATTAAAATATAAAAGGGATGAGCAAAGAAGACAGAGAGAGAGAGAGAGGGAGAGAGAAAGAGAGGGAGAGAGAGAGAGAGAGAGGTCATTGGTATTAGCCTATTATTTACTCCTTTGCTCTTCTTTCAAGGAGGGAATTACACAAAATGTGTATTATTTCTGGAATTTTTCCCGCAAACCTTCTTCTTCCTTTTCTCAAGTATGGCTGGCTGCCATTTGAATGAAAATGTAATGCTTCATGGCCCTTTTCACCCACCCGTTATGCAAAGTTAGTTTTCTACCTCTTAGAATTTAGTGCATCTCTTGTGAAGCTTGACAGGTACATGGAGGGTAGGCAGAGGGAGTCTGGAAGAAGGTAAGAGGTCTAAGAAAGCAGCCATATAATTTACAGTCCTAAAACCCATAAAAGCATATAGAGCAGGTAAGGTCAAGAATGCTATCACGGGGGCATGAGCCAGACCTCCAAAAGCTACAGGGCCCTATTTCATCATCCCTTAGACCGTGTCACGCTGGACAAACTGCATATTTTGGAGCCAGGTATAAACACCTATGAAAGAACAAGGAAGAAACTGAAATTTTCCATGGTTTCAAATTCCCAGAACTAAAAACGTATAAATTCCAGTAAGCAGCAATCCTGATATTTCCATGTCACCAAACTGGCACATACCAAGTACATAATAAGTATTGGCTAACTAGTTGAATAATATTTGTGAAGATTAGCAATGGACAATTGGTCAGATCTGATTATATCCAATACAGACATAGCCCCAAATATATAAGAGGCTAAGGTATTCAGTTTTGTTTGTCATTTATCTAGATATACATTTAAATTTTCTTTCCTTTATTTTAGTAGTTAAAACAACATTTCTGACTTCTACCAGGATAGAGTATTTAACATGAGAGTCATACTTACAAGTTTCAGTTAAGATTCTTCAGCCTTGTGAGGGCAAAAAGGATTAAAAAAAAACATATGGTTCCCACCATTCTTTGAGCAAGCAACTCTGTCATTTGCACACACAATAAAAATTGATTCTGGTTTGGCTGAATCTCCTCTAATTCTTAGGACTATTATTGTTGTCTGGAATATTATTTTTTCCAATTCCTTCTTGACACTTTGCACCCATGTTCTTCCATCTTGCATACTCTTCAGTTGGTACTGCTCCAGTGGATTTGTACTTTCTTCTTGTTTTGTGCCATTTTGGAAGGGCTATATGACCAAACTGTGATTCTCAGCTTCCTTTATTGCTCCCCTGTAGAAGTAGTAGGTCACAATAAAACCTGATTATTGACATCTTCATGGCAAAAATTAGTTGACTCATTGGGAGAAATAAAATATTAGAGGCCTAATTGGGTCCTTTTACTGCACAAATTTGTATTTTATAGTCACTTATTTTTTTTTCGGGAACTGGCACATTTCATATTAAAAACAAAATATTACAAGAACAAAACATAGATGCTTCTTTAAAAAAAGTAACATTTTCATATCTTGCCTTTTGAGAAGCAATGTATCACTTGCAATAGTTCATAAATAATGCATGATAATAAAGAGTTCTGTTAAAAGTATAGAAATTCCATGCATGAAGTCTAGGAATTAATGTCCTCCTGGTCTTCATCCTGGTCTTTGCATTGATTCTATTTGCTGATGTTGGGGGGAGGGGGTTTGGAGGGGGAGGAAGCCAGTGCTAACCAGTGTACCCTCTTTACAATTTAGATTTGAAAAGCAAATTTCCATGGGGATGTTTTTGACCTATACTGCAGCATAATATTCTATTCAGAAGTTGACACAAGTCAACTGTGGAGGTGAAAAAAACAATGCATATTTTTTGCTTGTTTCTTCCCTCATCAACAGGGAACGTGACAATGTTCCTAGCAAACCTTCTACCCGGTGTACAAAAACCTGGCACTTAAGCATTTTTCTGAGTGATAATTCAATAGGATTAAGTTACAATCATGTGACAGCTAAACCTCACTAATGAGGTACGTTTCAGTAAACTGTTGACAGAACTGTCTGGAAGGCTTCTTTAATTTACCAACATGTAACAACATGGGAAAAGCATTAGTCAACTAGATGAAGATGAATAAGCATTGAGGTCTGGGGGTATTTTACATTAATACATGACAACCTGAAAGTGTTTCTGTCACTTGCTCTATTTAGCCCAAGGCAGGCACAAAATAACTGGTACCTGTTAGTGTGATTGACTTACCAAAGCAATGAAAGAGATTATGTTGAAGAGGGCTAGGTGGAAAACATGTCAAAGAAATTTCTTTTTTCTTCCCACTTAACAGGAAACTTGTTCCTTGAAAAGACCTGTGAGGGCTACAATAAAGTTGAAAGTATGTTTCAAATCACTTCAGATGACTACACTGGCACATTCATTTCTCGGGTTCTTTGAGCCTGTCCTGATGGATAAGATATACACATACATATACATACGCACACATACATACATACATACATACATACACATACATATATATGTGTGTGTGTATATATATATGTAAATAAAATTTCCACTCAGATGTTGATTGGGAATAATATAACCTAACCCTCACTGAACCAAATAAATTATTCCAAGCTAGGGAAAGAATGAAGATGGGAAGGTTGGAAGGTAGTGAATAGGAAACTTCTCTAATAAAGCGTTAAGACCTCAACTCTTTTATGAAAAGCAGCTAACTCTAAGAGTGTCCTGGCCAATAAGAGGATAAGAGGGCCATGAAGCCATTAGTTCCATTTATAAGGTGTTCTGAGACTAATATCCCCCTAGTGTCTGGAAAGCAATAGAGCTAATGGACTAAGGCAAAAGGGATAAGCAGAATCTAAGTGGACGGATATAGTAACCTTTAGAGGGAGCTCAAGATTGGTAAAATTGGCATTTTGGTACCAGCCTCTGCCTATTTAGATTAGTTATTCTCCCAGCCAAATCACTACAAAATTACATTTCAAGTCAATAAATCCATTCATAAGAGAATGAAAGGCAAAAGGGGTGGGGAGAGGGAGAAGGGGAGGGAAGGCTGAAGCAAGGAAGAAAATATTTTAAGTGGAAAATACTGCATCTGGAGGAATTTGAATTACCCTAATCCTATGGGAATTTTCAAAGCATTTAGTATGGAAAGGAGTCAGACCATTCATGATACAGTTAAGTCGATTGCATACCCTAATGTAGGAGACTAGTGGGCTAGAAAATGCAAAACAGAAACTAATTCAAAAACTATTTCTGTTTCTTTGATGCACAATGCAACTTATGGGATTTGTATGGGATTTTTTTTGTAGTGGCTTTACCTTCCTTATTATTATTTGAAATGGCTAATATTAAAATTAGTTTGCTTTCCTTGAACTAAAAATGACTTCTTACTGGGAGTGACCAATCTGCTTAGGGAAGAGGAGAATATAGGAGTAGCAATTTATTTTAACACATAGAATCCTTACAATAGATACTAAAACTGCTATCAGAACAACTTGTAGTCAATAACTACTAGTTATGCTTTTGTCCATAATATAAGTTTAAACTCCTGGCCCTCATGCAAAAAGACTCCCCCTTTGTCAACAACCATCAAATCTTTGTTATTAAGAAATCAACAATGGAAAAGGACTGCCTTCCTTTTATGGCTATATATAAACACCTAGAGAAAGGCTTCAATGTATAACCCATGTCTCAGAACATTAGTTCTTAGCTCACAGGGTTTGGGCTCAATCTTTATGTCTCTTAATAATAGCACTCTTTACGGCTGAGCTCCCACCTGGGGTCCTAGGACCCCAGAAATCTGAATTTGGCTCAGTATTTCTAATGTTACTGCTCCATGTTCCTCCTATAATCAGGAATGCTTACTGATACAATTGAATGGATTTATTTAAAGCGTGAACAAAACAAAACAAAAATCCTGCAAACTGCTTCCCTGGGCTCCCTAACTTCAAGTTAGTCTCTCTTTCCACAAGGTAGTAGTCATTTTTGCAGGCCAGATCCAGCTGTATCAATCATTCATACAAACAAGATGGAATTGGATTAGACCTTTCCCCAAATACCAGCACTTGGACAGTAGGTCCAAAGAAAAGCTTCAAGTCTATAAGGTCAAGGAGAAGGCATGCATTGGATCTTGGAGCTTCCAAAGGCAAAATGTTTCTTGCCCCCAGCCCTGAAAGAGCTGCCTGAGGTCAAGCAGAGAAAAAGCCTATTATGTCCTACAGCTAAATTTCTCCTACTCTAGACTGACAAATGTTACTTACTTTAGATCATATATTTTTTGTGATAGAAAGGATCATAAAGGTCATCTAGTCCAACTTCCTCATTTTACACATGAAGAAACTGAAGTCTAGGGAGGTTAATTAACTTTCTTAAGGTTATATAGGTAGTTAGTGGCAAAGATGAGGTTTGAAGATCAAGTGTCGTGGTCTCTCCTGAACCTTGATATACATCACAAGGTTTCTTCTCCTTGACAAGTCCAAAATGTGGAAATTTATGAAACATGATATATTGATATATGTGCTTTCCAAAAGCAAAAGGGAAGTGGGGGAATGAAGAGGGAAAAGATGAGAAGGTATACTATGTCAAGTAAAAACTGACTTGATAAGAAGAAAATTATTCTGAAAGAAAAATGGGTCCCATCAGCTAGGAGATGGCTGCATAAAATGTAGAATGAGAATAGAATGGAATATGATTTCTTAAGAATATCATGGAACACTAATACATTATAAATTGATGAACAGAAAGAATTCAGGGAAACCTGGAAAGGCTCATATGAACTGATTCTGAATGAAGTGAGCAAAACAAAGACAATTGTTCACAAGACCACCATAATAATGTAAAGGAAAACAACGCTGAAAGATTTAAGAATTCTGACCAATGAAGTATCCAGTCATGACTTTTAGAGAGCTGATGATGAAATATGCCTCCCATGGGTCCTTTGGCAGGAAACCAGTAGACTATGGTCATGGAATGAAACATAGACTTTCAGACAAGGCCAGTGTGTTGATTTGTTTCTTCATTGAATCTATTTATTACAAGGGAGAGTCTCATGGTGAGGCGGAGAATGTCATTAGAAAGTGACTGTGACATAAGAAAAGCAAACAGGAATCAATAAACCATTAAACAAAACAAGGGATTAATTCATACTATCAACATGACTAGTTTAAAGAAGCGAAGTTGAAATCATTTTGTAGTATTGACAAGAAATTTAAGATTTTATATATATATATTTTTTTTTTGTTTGTTTGTTTGTTTGTTTTGTTTTGTTTTGTTTTGTTTGCTTTTTGGAGGGCAGTTGGGGTTAAGTGTCTTGCCCAAGGTCACACGTCTAGTTTTTGTGTTAAGTGTCTGAGGCTGGATTTGAACTCAGGTACTCCTGACTCCAGGGCCGGTGCTCTACTCACTGCACCACCTAGCCGCCCCTAAGATTATATATTATTGATATGATATGATAACATAGCATAGTATAACATGACATGGTATAACACAACACAACACAACACGACAGGATATGATATGATATGATATGATATGATATGATATGATATGATATGATATGATATGATGTGATGTGATGTGACATGACGTGATGTGACGTGACGTGACGTGATGTGATACTATTTCTGAGCTAGGGCTTGCTGTGAGGCAGAGTTCTTTCAATGGAACATGTTGCTAATTATACTTAAAGAAGCTTGAACTTTGACTTAAATTTAGTTTTACTCTGGCAGAAATGGGTGAGGAAAGCACAAACCAATACTGTGTCTTTCATTTTCAAAGAGGATCAATGACATCACAGGATGACTTGACTCATAGGTGAAATGGATTTAAGTGAAGCAGAATTGCAAAAAGTCTTCACTCTCACTTCCTCTGGCAATGGTTGACCTTGGGATATTCCATATTTTTCCAAGCTCTAAGTGCTGCTCCACAGTGCCTGCTTCAGATGCCTTCATGGCTATTGAAACAAATTGTTCCTCATCTGCCCATTCTGCCCCAGGGAAATCTACATATGCTTGGGATAGACAATTTGCTAAGTCACCAACAGGTCTGAGGCCAGTTGGTTACTCTCAATTTGGTTTAGCCTGTCTGCCACAGCAGTTTACCTGGCTTCTTGGAACCACCGGTGACAGCCAAGTGCCGGGCGGACACCAGAGGTGATGAGCAGCCCTGAAAAGTGTTCAGCAAATCCTCACACCAGAGGTATTAGTCCTCCTTTAACACTCCATAACCCCCTACAAGGTATGTCAGTGGTATAAATCACTAGGGTGTAAGAGCATCCTTTTTGTATCTGTAGAACATTGCTGCTGCTGATCCCATCACTATATGTTCATCCAGGCTTCTTGACTATATCTAAGTCCCAAGCAATCTGCTTCACTCTCAAGTTTCCTGGGAGATGTACTCCACTTTACATCTGTTGCTCTGCCTGATTTCAACTCCACTGAACAAGATGCCCCTCCCGAGATAGTCTTAGCACTTCTAAATTCACCATCATGCTGCCAACTCAAGCCTCCTTTTCCTTCCTACTTTTTCTCATTGTATTTCCCTTTAGATTTGAGCTTACTGAGGGCAGGGGCAGGTGCTGCCTTTGTTTTTACTAATTATATCTCCAGGAAAGGTTGACATGAACCAATACAAAGCGAAATGAGCAGAACCAGGATAACATCATGCACAGTAACAGTGATATTGAACAATGATAAGCTATGAATGACTTAACTATTCTCAGTGACATAATGATTCAAGACAATTCCAAATGACTTATGACAAAAAAAATACCATACTATCCATCTTCAGAGAAAGAACTGATAGAATCTGAATGCAGATTGAAGCATACTTTTTCTTTATTTTCTTGAGGTTTTTTTCAGTCTTTGTTTCCTTTCACAACATGACTAATATAGAAATATGTTTTGTATGACTGCACATAATATATCCTATATCAAATTGCTTGCCTTCTCAATGAGAGGAGGAAGTGGAAAGAAAGAGTGTGGGAGAGAATTTGGAACTCATTTATTACACAAAGGATGTTTAAAAAATTGTATTTACATGTAATTGGGGAAAAAATAAAATGTTAAATCATAAAAATTAATCTATCTCCAGGACATGACAGTGCCTGGCATGTTACGGGCACTTAATAAATGTTTACTAGATTGAACTGGTTTGGATTAATCTAGTCACAAAGGTAGACGCCCTGCAATAAACTTCTCAGTAGAGACACACCAGACCAGACAGTTCTCAAAGACACTCAAGTCTGGTTAGGTATATTGGATTTTTCAAGGAATATTCAATATTGAGATTAATTTTTCTAAGGTAGCATAGAACTGGAATTTTGAGATAGAGCTACCGGTATACTGAAAGGCATTCTAGGTGTTATATGGACACTGAACCCCATTTTACTTCTACCACATTCCTTATCTAAACTATGAAATAAGAGGAAAACTTTTAATTTTTCACATAATTGAAGGAAATTTACAGTCGTGCTATTTATTACTATTAGTTTTAAGGTTATTAATTATATATACATATATACATACACATATACAGAGAGGCAGCCAAACAGACACCTGGATGTTATAATGGATAGAATACTAAATTTAAAGTCAGGAAGTTCTGAATTTGAATCCTGCTTCAGATATTTACTCTGTGACCTGGGGCAATTCTTATAACCTCTAACCTCTCAGCCTCAGTTTCCTCATGTGTAGTGGGATGATAGGGCATCTCAATGGCACAGTAGATAGAGTGCTGAGCCTGGAGTCAGGAAGACCTGAGTTCAAATCAAGCCTCAGAAACTCACTGACCCTAGGCAAGTCACTTAAGTCTGTTTGATTTAGTTCCTAATCTGTAAAATGAGATGGAGAAGAAATGGCAAATCACTCCAATATCTTTGCAAAGGAAATCCCAATTGGGGTCATGAAGAGTAAAGCAACAACATATGAGATAATGAGAGCACTTTACAAGATTGTTGGAAGGATAAAATCTGATCACTTATGTGAAGCACTTTATAAAGTTTAAAGTGATAACTGTGAATATTACTATTATTATATAAACATCATTTATGAATATCTTTCTTTAACCACATCTATCCAATAATCCCATAACAAAGATTTTTAAAAAAAGAGAGAGGAAAAAGTAGTTTGCCAAAATCAATCAATTCATTAACTGAGTCTGACGGTATATACAATACTCCACTCCCAGAGGACTCCAGTCCTGCAAAGAAGGCAGGGAAAGCATGCTATTTATTCTGTTGGAATGTTTGTTCTATGGCTATCTGCAGCTGTATGAAATCCATTGTTAAGATACATTGGTAATGTATAGCAAGAAGCTATAGTAGTTATAGTAGAATTACTATGAATAGTAATTCATAACTTTACTACATTAAAATATAAGAACCCACTTGAAAAGGTGCTACGTCATTTGAAAAGTTTCAGACTATTATTTCTTCCTGTAATCCCCAAGTAGTAGTTACAAATATTTAATTCATATCTCTATACACCATTGATTCAAATAGTCTTAGGTAAGATTAATTACTTGAAATATGCTAGTAAAATAATGAATAGAAGACTGGTGAATCAACCAATGGTGTATCTATCTAGTCAGGTCATTTTTAGAGCTCAAAATGACCCAAAACCAGGTAAGATGGACTCTTTGTGATCTAATTAATGAACGTTGGCCTGATAACCAATGAACCAACAGATGGTGGTTGAACTCAACCACATCTGTATTTGTAAGCCTATATTTTGCTTTCACTTATTTCCCTCCCAATTAATCATATTCAAGAAGGAAAGAAATAAAGGAAGAGAGAAAAAAGAAAGAGAAAGAAAGGAAGGAAGGGAAGAAAGGGAGGAGGGAAAGAAGGAAGGAAATAAAAAGGGAAAGAAAGAAAGAAAGAAAGAAAGAAAGGAAAGAAGGAAGGAAGGAAGAAAGGAAGAAAGGAAGAAAGAAAAAAGAAAGAAAGAGAAGAGAGGGAGGGAGGGAGGGAAGAAGGAAGGAAAGAAGGAAGGAAGGAAGGAAGGAAGGAAGGAAGGAAGGAAGGAAGGAAGGAAGGAAGGAAGGAAGGAAGGAAGGAAGGAAAGAAGGAAGGAAGGAAGGAAGGAAGAAGAGGGGAGAGAGAATGAAGGAAGAAAGAATGAAAGAAAAGAATATGGGTCTATTATACTGGACAACTTTTGTATCTGTTAAGTTGTGGATGGGTTTGTACTACAAGGTTTTATTTTATTTGTTACACTTTCTTAAACCATGGACTGTGGTTTAGACTTAAAGCAAAGCAATTTTTTTTCTGTTAACTTTATATTTTCCATGACATCATTTAAAAAGCACATTATAAGAAGGCAAGTGGATTTCAGGTTCAGTTTCTCCCTCCTCCCTATTGCCTACATGGTTAATAAGCCAAATTTCCATTTCACAGGCTACCAAAGCCCTGTCTCACATTAGACTACACTCTTCATTGTGTATCATCACCAACATTTGGTCCTTAAAAAGTCTAATTTTAAATTGAATCCATAAAAGGTAGCACCTAGATAGGCAAACTGCCCAGTGGGTTAACGGAGAAAGCAGCAGCAAAAACCCTTCAAGCTAAAGACCAGTTTAACTCTGCTGCTTTGCAATGCAGTGTGAAAGATCCAAAGACTGGTGCCTTTCCCCTCATATTAGGTCTGTTAAGCAAAAAGGACCCCACGCACCCAGATGTGACAAATGGCTAATTTATCTGTTCAGTCAGGCCCAGTAATTAGTATTTACTAATATCACTAGAGCAGAAGAAAACAAACCAAAAAAACATTCCCCTATCTCCCCAAGAAGAGGAGAAAAACTCTGCTACTATAAATTCCTGATGAAGAAATGAAATAGGTTCAAGTTTAATCATACGAGCAGTAAATCAAATATCAAATTTAAAACAACGAACTACAAAGAGCCTCCTCTCAGTCACTTAGCATTGATAAATTAGTAATGGAATATTAAATTATTCATATCTTTTTTTTCCTTAGGACTATAATGATATACTGTACACAGCATTGATAATTTACTTAGGCTGAGTCCATTCATTTAATTATGCTGCTAAACTTGGTAGGCCAATTGGTCATCATGAGAGTTTCCAGGCAAGCTAATCACAAATATATAGAACATGTCCCTTATTGTCCCCAGCGGCTAAGTGCTAAAATGCTATTTAGTGCTCAGAAGGTTAATGTCCTGCTTATGTAAATTGTCCAATTTAACATTCAGCAGCAGTCTCATAAATTCTGGCTCCAAGATTTCATTAAACGTATGTTCAAACTAGTTGACCTTAAAGGTTAACAAGCACAAGTTAAACAGGACAATTATTTAACTCACTTCTTATCAAGAGACTGAAGCGAGCTCACCATTTAATAGTTTTGCATACTTCACAATTAGAATTCTTATAAGGTCTCAGAGAAAGCTGCAGGTCATGAATTTTCATAAGGGTGTCAGATAATAACTATTTATCTGCACTTGTTTTCCTTTCTTATAAACTTAAACTTTGATCTTAACATTCAATTAGAAGTGATTCCACAGAGAAGGACTAGGTGACTCAAGGAGCCGAGTTCACCGTTCATTTGGATCTAAATGAAGCTTTAAAACATGGTGTCCATATTGTCTTTAATAGAAATGAATTCGGAAGTTATAGACACATTACCATGAGCACAAAGCTCAGCTGCAGCATTGGGCCCGACATCCAGTTCAAACATGGCTAACTTCATTTGGATAGGAAACTGAAGATTTGAATTTTCTTTAAAGGTTTCCCATAGGATAAAATATATTTCATTTAAAAAATCATGCATTTTAGAAGAAAGAAAGACACACAGAGACAGAAAGAGAGAGAGGGAGCGAGGGAGGGAAGGAAGGAAGAAAGGAAGGAAAGAAGGAAGGAAGGAAGAAAGAAAGGAAGGAAGGAAGGAAGGAAAGAAGGGAAGAAAGAAAAAGGGAAGGAGGGAGAGAAGGAGGGAAGGAAGAAGGGAAGGAGGGAGAAAAGAAGGAAGGAAGAAGAAAAAAGTGAAGAAAGGTATAAAGTAGTAACTGAAAACTCTGAGTAATTGTAATAATCAATCTAATTCTCAAGAACTGATGAAAGACACCTCCTTTCCTCTCCATGGACAGGTAGGAGAAGGGTTGATGTAGGCAGAATGATGCATATGTTGCCAGACCTTGTCACTCTATTCATTTTTTCTGTTTTTTTCCCAAAGAGGGTGGAAGAGTGGGAGAAGGTTAAGGAGAAAAAGTCTCTTCAGAAATAATTGTGATAAAAAAAATTAGTGGCATCAATAAAACTTGTCCCAAAAAATTGAAGATAGATTTGATGAGACTTCTTTTCTGTCCTCTTCTCTATTTTCCCTACCCTCTCTCCTTGGGTATTTTGAAATATGAGCCACAGCTTCTGGCATTGATTACCACAGTCACTGCTACCCATGGCCCTAGTGATGCATTGAGAGAAGCCTCGATGCTGAAATTTCAGATCCCAGCCTCACAACTTTTAAGTGCAATGGGATCAAACAGTGGCTTCAGGGATACATTAAAGCCGTAACTATATAACAGGAATCTCCCTAGAAGACAGGAACTGTATACCAGGAAAGTCCTAAGAAACGTTCTTTCCTTTCAGGCTGAATGACTCAAGCTGTGTGTTATTTAAAAGATAAAGCAGTAAATAAGAGTCCACAGGTTTTTGCTAATAAATCACAAACTGTATTTCTGTGTTGCTTTTCTTCAGGAATTGAACTAAAAATATTAATTTCAAAACTCCATATGTATAAGAAACTAAGAGAAACACAGAAGGATTTATATGAACTGAAAGAATAAAATAAGCCGTTGGTACAACAATATAAATGAAAACATCACTGAAAGTCGTCGAACTGAGTAACTAGGGATGAAAATGACAATAACAATCGCAATGACAAACAGAGAATGAAATGTTCTTCTCTCATATTGGCTGGAAGATGGGCTCCTTGGATAGAATGTTGTCTACATTGTTACAGCAGTCAAAGAGACTGTTATTTGTACTAAACGTTTTCCTTTGTTATGAGAAGTGCTGGTGAAATGGATAAAGCCCTGAACTTGGAGTCAGGAACAACTGAGGTCAAATTCAGCCTCAGAAACACACTAACCATATGACCCTGGGCAAGTCACTTAATGTATCTGGGTTTTAGTTACCCTATCTATAAAATGGTGATGAAAATGGCACCTACATCACAGGGTTGTTGTGAGGATAAAATTATTTAAAATATGCAAAACACTTAGCAAACTTTAAGACATCTACAGAAACACTAGCATTTATTAAGGAAATGATCAATAAGCAAAGTGTTGAAGATAAAAATGACTGTGATCTAAAATGACTATGATAATGTTTTTATGATATAAAAACAAAGGCTTTAACTTTTTAAACTTCATATACATGTATTTATGGTCATTATAATTAGTAGACAGCTTTGATTTGGTTGTATGTCTAAAAAGTGGCTAAGTTAAGTCATGACAAAAAAAGCAGGAATAGTATCTCCCCTTAGTCCAGCTTCCAATCCTGCTTCCTGTCCCCTAGGGGTAACTTATTGTTAGGCTGTGTTGAAAGAGAAAGAAAAAAAAGAAAGAAATATTTTCTAGTATGAAAAATGGTGACAGTATTTTATACCATCTTGTGTTGCTCTTCTTCCAAACTTCATCTTTTCCATATTGGCTTCAAATCCTGCCTGAAAGGGAACATAAATAAAGCTGAATGGCTAATGGACTAAAAACACTTATGATCAGGTTTTCATAACTAACGTTATTGATAGCTTCTCTCGCACATGCCCTCACACATAGTGCAATTTTCATTTCTAAAGTAAGATTTAGAATCCTATTTGCAATAAAAAAAGAAAAGGCTAGCAAATGCAAATAAAGAATGGGAGAGTGAGGCATCATGTGAGGTATTCTTCAAGAAAAAGAAAATGCTTCTTTTCCAGAGCTGAAAGTCTAGAGGGGGGCTTTTATTGTGGAGCTGCTGATTACCCCTTTCTGAGACAGATGTAGATATTCTTTCCTTGTCCTCTTCATTAGAGTTTTAAAGACCAGTTATCAATACCCTGAAATGAAAATCAGCACTCCATCCTATTAAGGTTACATTAACATTTGTTTTGGCCAGTCTAAAAAGATTTATGTGTCTGTTGTGGCCAATTAAGAAACAAAAAGCATGAATAACACACTGAAAACATAACCTAAGAAGAGACTGACAAGGTAGAAAGCATTCCAGTGCTTACCATATTATCTCTCCTGACATGATTCTCCTGGGAATCTACCCATATTTGTTCTTTAAAGATTATATTCTACCCAGGACAGCAGAATAACATTTATCAAAAGTCTGAAATTTCAATTGGCCTTAAATTTTTTAAAGCATAAGATTTTCTTGGAAAACTTCAGACCATACCTCTATCATTACCATTATCACAGTTATTACACTAGACCTCTCAGGGACTGTTAGTACAACAAATGAAGGAGGGGTGGGGGAGAGGTCGATTATATAGAAAAGCAGTAAAGGGAATGGGTAAGATTGCTTGGGGAAGGTGAGGTTGCTAGTTCTTTATTCCTTTTTCTGTCTTATTGAGAGAAAAACACATCCTGTTTTATATGAAAAGCAGTTCCTAATGAAACAGAACCAAGTGACAATAAAAGAAACTTTAAACCTGTGGCGATTTCATAACCAAAAATATTCCTTTAATGAGTGGTAGAATGGTATAGTGGATAGAGAGAACTGTTGGCCTTGGAGTCAGAAAGCCTGGGTTCAAGCAGTACCTCAAACACATAATAGCTGTATGTACATAAGTTCCTTAACCGCTCAGTGTCCTGGGCAACTTTAGAAGATTATAAGTTACAGGCAATGGTTGATTTGCATCTGTGGGGGAGTAAGTTCTCTGTACTGATGAAATCAGAGACCCAAATGAAAAAAACAACACTTTTTTTTATTAATTCGTTTGATATTCTTGACCTTTTGTTCTTTCAAATGAATTTTGTTACTGTTTTTTACTAACTCAGTAAAATAATTTTAACTACAAAGAACCTATGAAGCAAGATTCTATTTACATTCAAAGAAAGAACTGATAAATAGAAGTATGTATAGAATGATTTTCCATACACACACACACATACACACACACACACACACACACACATTTGTGTCTAATGGTCATCATCTCTAGTGGAGGTATGGGGGAGGAAAGAAAAAAAGAAAAGAAAAAAATGATATAATTATTTTATTATATATTTAAAAAGAACAGAAAGTTGTATATAATAGATTTGCAGTTCCATGTGCAATCATCTTTTTTTCTCCTATTCTACCATGTTATGGAAATGTTTGTTTTACTTCTTAAGTTCAGAATAAAATAAATGAAATTAAATAAAAACAACACACAATCCTTCAAGTAAAGTGAAATTTCCCTCCCTCAAATTCTAAATAGGATTGGTGTTCTAGAAGCTTTTAAAAGTCTGTGAGCAAGTTTCTCCTACATCAAAGAAGAAAAAGAAAATAAGCAATGTAAAAGCAATTTACAGTAAAGAAAAAATATGCTGAGGAAGTTATAGACGGAAAATATATTTTTCTTGATTTTATTCTGAAAGGGGCAAATAGCAAAATAAAGTAGCATCCTAGTGGAATAGAGATTTTCTGAATCCAGAAAACTTATGTTCATATTTGGCTTCTGATACACACTGTGACCTTGGCCAAGTCATTTAATTTCTCTGTCCTAAGGAACTGTCTTGAAAACTACTGTATAAGTTGCAAAGCAGGTGGTGACCTGCATTAGTACAGGAAGTATCCTCACCAAGACCTTCCTCTACCAAAAGAATTGATAGTAAAGGAAAGGGAAGAGAAGGGGGTGGGGGGAGGGGAAGAGAGTTAAAAGAGAGAAGAGATGAAGAGGGAGAGGGAAAGAGCTGGTCTCACAATTCACTTTTTATAGACCAGAACAGAGATGGACAAACTACTGCCTGTGGGTCAAATTCTACAGGCTTCCTGTTTTTATAAGACTATGACAATGGTTTTGATATTTTTATGTATAAAAACAAGCATTCTGCCAGATTTGGCCCTCAGGCAGCAGTTTGAGCCCCCCATCCCACCACCCCCACTTAACCCCTGTTCAGATAGTGGGCCTGCTCTGATGCAAAATCTGTTCCCCAGAGTTTGAGGCAGTACCCATCACAGGAGACATCTGTGTCCAGTAACCAGGGCTCTGGTAGGGCTGAGGAAGTACCCTCTCAGATTCCTCCAAATGTAAATGTACAACTTGTAATTTCATCAGATTGATTAAGGAACTCATCAAACTGACAAGCCCCTCCCCACCCTTACTTGGGCAAAGTAAAAATCCAGTGCTTTAAGAAATATGAAGAGGACAAAGCGTGGTTTTTTTTCCTTTTTTTAATTATAATTTAGTTTTTATTTGTTTTCTTGTTTACATTATTCATTTTCATTACATTTTTCAATTACACATTTTCTCCCCATCTTGCCCCTGCCCCAACCCAAAAACAGTAATCCCACTGTAAAGCCCCTGCCCTGCTCTGCTTTCTGATTTTCTGGTAGGGCAGGGAGGGTCTCCCTATCTCAGCCCCTGTATATCTTAATTCCTAGTTGCAGGTATTGGAGAACTTTATATTCTAGATTCTTTCGATTCCTCCCTTGTCACCCACCCCCACTGGAAGGACACTCAGTTCAATACAGGCTATGGATGTGT
>JAQQSW010000697.1:0-14846 GCA_028646575.1 Pseudocheirus occidentalis
AAGGAGACTGAAGCAATGCATGCTATCATTCTTTTCGATGTTTGGCTTTTGTTTCTCTTTTCTCATTGTTCACTCCATTGGCTATAACACCTATTCAACAAGACTATTGTACAATGTGAAGGAGTCTGCAGATCCTATACATGATTGTATGCTACCATGATGAGGGTGGGGGGAGGGGAGGAAGGGGAGAAAAATCTGAAAGTCAAGTGACTCTGGAACTGAATCTTGTAACCTAAAAGTAAACAAACAAGTCAATAAAATAAAAAAAATATTTCCTCTGTGTCATGTACTGTGCTAAGTTCTGGTGACAAAAAGAAAGACAGTAACAATGTCCTTGTCTTTCTCAAAGAGCTCACATTCTAATGGAGGAGACAACATGCAAAAAAAGTACATGCAAGAGACATACAATGTAAATGAATAATGGAATAGCCATTAGACCTTGGTATAGTACCCAGCTCTGCCACATCTTAGCTTTACAACTGTTCATTTCTCTGACCTTCAATTAAACTAGATGACCTCTAGGGTCCCTTCTAGGTCCAAACACCATATTTTGTTAGTCTGAGCACAGCATGAAGAAACTAATAGAACATGCAAATTACTTCACCCTGCCTGCCTCAGTCTCTTTATCTGTCAAATGAGCTGAAGAAGGAAATGAAAAACCATTCCAGTATCTTTGCCAAGAAAACTCCAAATGGGGTTCCAAACAGTTGGACATGACAGAAACTACTGAACAACAATAAAACCATCTTTATAACACTTGTAAGTTTGCCAGGCACTCTACGTACATTGTGACATTTAGACCTCACAACAAACCTGGGAGGTAGGTGCTGTTATTATTCCCATTTCATAGATGGGAAAATTGATGGGACAAGTGGTTAAGTGATTTGCCCAGGGTCACACAGCTAGTAAGCATCTGAAACTAGATTTGAGGTCATGACCGACTCCAAGTCCAGCACTCTGTGATGGCCCCACTTAAGCTGACTAATAAATATCTTTTTAAAAATTATGTTTGTCATGAAACAATATGGATTGGGAGTAATTGCAGGGAGTGAAAGGAAGGAAGAACCCCCTGCCCCCAAATAAAAAGAAGAGACTGAGTTAGAGGAAACAGGTCTCTCTTCTAAAGCAAAAGGAGCACCCCATGCCCATCTTCAATCAAGTGGGGAGGGGGTGGGTCAGATACCATGAGTCCGTGTTGAGTTCATTTGGAGTAAAGGCAGCAACTGCTGTGCCCTGAATAGCCTAAGCCTGACGGTGCACTTGCTGTTCCTTGTCCCCCCAGCTCAAGGTTTTCTAATTTGGTCCTAAGGCAGTCAGCATCTGTGCTTCTGAGACACCTCTCCTGAAGTATGTCAAGCATGCCCCAGAAAACTCTCTGCCTCCTTAATCCCAGTTTCAGTAATCTTGCTCTTCCCTCTGCCCAAATCCCCCCACCCCAACCAAGGAGGGGCCATCACTAAAGGCATGCTGCTCTCACCATGTACCCAGGCTCAGAATGGAACCACAGATTTTAAACCCTGGAAACCTAACCCAAGCTTCAGAATTGTTATCACATTCTATGTTGGGATTAATGTGAAGAGAATCCATTGTAATTTTCAACTCATAGTTTGTAGATTTCTGAATTTATCTCATATCCTCCTGGGTTATCAAAAAACAAAAAAAAAACAAAAAAAAAACCCAGTGGCTTTTGAACATGTTAATGGCCAAGATCGTAAGAGGTAAGTACAAGACAGCACAGTGAAAAGATTTGCAACAGGCGCTTTCTCAGCTTCTAGTGAGAGATTTGTAGCCAAGACCAAACACACGTATTGATTCTCTTAAAGTGGGATTTGTTTTTTTCAGGCTCGGAAATGTTGGCTGTCTCAGGGAGCATCCTCACGGGGTGGAGTCATGCCGCATGGTTTCAAATGTACAGATTAAATACTGCACAAGATGTTGTTCCTGACACCGCCGCGGTAGATATTAAAAATCCCCCGGGCGCTACTTTGGGCAATTAAAATTCTTTTAGTTTAAGTGCCCCACAGCCTGTGCTCCAGCTGGAGAATTCCTTTTTTTCTTCCCCAGAATGTATAAAGGAAAAATTCGATTACCCTTCGTTGAAATGGACGACATCGTTCACAAGTCCCATTTCGATAATATGCCAGGGACTAGAAAGACTTTAGAATTGGAAAGGGCATGAAAACTTGGCTAAATAAATAGCACGGTGTCCCCAAACACCTGGCTAGCCGACAGTGTTACAGTGTGACAAACACACAACTTTTCAATTCCACAGCCTTTTTCTTCATTAAACAAAGCCTTAAAGGTCTCCCACGAAATCAGGTTCAATTTAAACAGTTCGGGAACTTATTCTTTTAATTCTGAAGAATTCTTCTGATACCCTGCTAGATCTAAACCCTTTTATTTGTGGAGCTGGTTTATTTGCCATATGTTCTATATAGACTTATTTATAATAACAATAGCTAGCATTTATATTGCACTTCAGATTTGCCAAGTACTTTACATAGGTTATGTAATTTTTTTGCTTTTTTTTTTTGTAGGGCAATTGGAGTTCAGTGACTTGCCCAAGGTCACACGGGAAGTATTTGCGTTTCTGAGGTCGCTTTTGAACTCAGGTCCTCCTGCTATTATTCCCATTTTTATAGGTGGGGAAATGGACATTGAGAGACTTTGATTGATTTATGCAGGGTCACACAGCTAGTAAGGACCTGATGCTGAATTTGAACTCAGAGTTTCCTGACTCCAGATCTAGGACTCTATACACTGTGCCATCTAGCTGCTTATTTAGATTCACATGTTCTCTCCTCTGATAGAATATATTCATAAGTTCCTTGAGGGCAAGGGCTATTTTATTTTTGTCTTTGTATCCTTAGCCTCTAACACAAGGTCTGGTACATAGCAGCTGCTTATTTGTTGTTTGAATGATTGCTAGAACTGGAAGGGACCTTGAAGGCCATCTAGGAAGGTGGCATTGTACAATGGAAAAGTATACTGGATTTGATTTTAGAAAATCTGGGTTCAAATTCTGGCCCCACCATACTACCTATATGACATTGGGTATTTTACATCAGGTTTCTAGACCTCGGTTCTCCATCTTTAAAATGAGGAGGTTGGACTCTATAAACCCCTCCTACTTCTAAATCTATGTTTCTAGTCCAACTTCCCTCAATAGAAAAGGAAATTATTGGGGCAGCTAGCTAAGTGGTGCAGTGAATAGAGCACTAGCCCTGGAGTCAGGAGGACCTGAGTTCAAATCTGGCCTCAGACACTTGACACACTTACTAGCCAGTGTAACTTTGGGCAAGTCACTTAACCTCAACTGTCCTCCAGAAAAATAAATTATTTTTATAAATCATATTAGTCTTAAATGATTGATTAAACAAAAGGTCAAAGTGTCTTCTCTATATTCTGCACCACTCATGTGGAGTTCTGCCATCTTAAGTCTATTGAAGACATGAAAAGGGTTAAGTTTTATCATAAGGATCATGTGCATTTGGTAGAATCCATTACGGGAGACAAGAGCTAAAAACATAATCTGAGTTTTTGAGCTTGCTTCTTTGGTCCCTTTCTAATTACGTAGGTCAGTTAGTCAATAAGCATTTCTTAAGTGTTTACTGTCTATTTGATTTCACACCAGCAAAGTTACTTGAGCCATGAGTAAATGTCATATGTCAAATCTCTCCCCCATTCTTCTGCTTGCCTTATAACACTCTAGATTTTTCCATGTGCTGGGCTGGGTGGGCCAGGACTATCCAATAAAGATGGAGGTGGTGGGTGGTGTTACTTCTCAATACTACATCATCACTGTGTTCTTTTATCAAGGGGACTGAAGAAAAAGAGAGGCAATTTTTTTGGCAGCTCTTGGTCTTCTGTTTTGTTGTGGAACCTGTGCCTTAGATAGATTTTCCCCTCTTGAGGAATTCTAGAATTCTGGGGGCAGATCCAATAAGGTAAAAAATTTGACGGCTTCTTTGGGGTAAGAGAGTCTTAGAAGACAGAAGTTATTCATGTTCTCTGTTTCCAAACCACTTTTTATAACTCTGTTCTTTTGGTTAAATTTCTGAGTCTTTTTCATTTCCCTTTCTCCTTTGAAATTCCTCCTACTCACGAGATCTGTCTGAACTCCCATCCTATTTGGTTGGCCTAGGTTGACTTGAAATGGGCACAGTAGATTTGACCCAAGACTTTATGTGGGATGTATGTGCAATCACAATAAGAGTCAGAGGCTCTGGGGCAGTCAAGTTGAGTCAGACAAAAGGTCAGCTTGCTATATCCTGCCTCCATGGTCAAGAGCTGATTTCCCACAAGGAACCTTTCTTGATCCTCCTGGCTATTAGTGCTTTGCCTTCCCCTCCCAGATCTTACCCAAGTTATTTTGTATTTATTTGGCATACATTTTGCATTTACTTATCTGTGTTCATATTATTTTCTGAGAGTAGAATGTAATCCTGCTGAGGGCAGGGACTGCTCTGTTATTGTCTTTGTTATCACTACTGTTTAGCACAATACCTGGAACAAAATAGACGTTTAATCAATGTTTGTCAAATCATATTGAATGGAATCTTTTAGAATGAATCTCTGTTTGCCATACTAGTTTCCAGCTCTGTCTCAGACCTTTGGACTTGGCCTACCCTTAGGATCACAGAATTAGAGTTGGAATGACCTCAGAAGCTATATAGTTCAGTCCCTTCATTTTACAGATGAGGAAACCAAGGTCAGGGAGGATTTGACTTGGCCAAGGTCAGTCACCAAGATAGTGTGTGTGCTTGGATCCTGAGTGGAGGACTGCCCCACTTTCCCCAGGAGAAGACTGTTTATCCCTAATCCAGGTGATTAACCAAAGACTGAAACAGTATTGATTGATTCTGACAAAGATACTGGCTTAGTCAGTGTTAGGAGCACTAGCCCTACCAGCTGGGAGCTACAGAGAACTCTCTTGCCAATATTTGGATTCTGTGGGAAGCAAACTCCTGGCTCATGTAGTAGCTGGTCTCAGCTGCCTTTCTCCTAATATCACCTGGAGGAGGTAGAAAACTTATAAGGCATTCCCAGCCAATCTTCTCATGGACTTCCCTCCATCTCTGTAGTTGTCCAACTAATCAAACTAAGGTAACCTTTGTGGTATCCTACATAGAGGGGCAATCTGTCCAATGATCAGTCTCTTCCTTCACAGAAAATAGCCCCTTCCCCACCCCCCACCGAACAATATAGAGGAATTTCCTTAAGAAATAAGGAGATATTTGACACTCTGGGTCACAGGACCAAGATCTACCATAGTCCACCTCTCCTCCCATCTCCCACTTCCTAAACAGAGTAGGAAAAGGTGACAAGGTTAGGACTTAGTTCGGGGGGTAGAGCAAGACTCAAATTGTGTCTCCCTGGATGTAGCTTCCTGGTAGCCAC
Organism: Pseudocheirus occidentalis; assembly: GCA_028646575.1. Classification (NCBI taxonomy): domain Eukaryota; kingdom Metazoa; phylum Chordata; class Mammalia; order Diprotodontia; family Pseudocheiridae; genus Pseudocheirus; species Pseudocheirus occidentalis. The sequence goes on from JAQQSW010000697.1 coordinate 5,401, forward strand.
TGGTTGTGTTGACAGGACTGGGTCACCTAAGGGCACTAATGGTCTCATCAATATGGGATTGGGGTCCCTCCAACTTGAATTTCTGAAGACTGCGTTAGTTGCTATACACTGCCTGCCTGTTTCCATATGGAGATGATGGGATCTCTGACTATAGAAGTTAAATGACGCGTATCCTTACTATGTTAGGGCTAAGTATGCCTCCTGTTGTTACTTATTCAATGTACCTCATTTCATTGGAACACTGAACTTGAACTAACAGGCTACATTACCACCCTTAATACCCTAGAACTGAGATTGCTCCAACAGGGATAAGGGACCATACCAGGACATATTCCACCTGCTCCTGGACCCTAAATAGGCACTTAGTACAAGTTTTTAGAATAAAATTGGCTGGCTGATGTGGTGTAATCTAGCCATCAAACAGGATTTAGGAAGGTAAACACATTCTTGTGGTTGTTTGTCCTTTGTTCTCAGAGAGTACCATAATATCAGGAAGATGCCATCACTTGCAGGTGAATTAGATTTAAGTGAGGGAGGGCCATGCAAGGGCATCAGTCTCACTTTCTTCTCCAGAGCCATCTGGGTCCAGTGGAGAGATATAGATCAGGATGACTGGAGATGGCCCCCAAACACCTTCTGTTACTTAAATTGCTTAAAACAGATGGTTGCAATATTCTTCTAGACCAGGACCACCAGATTATTTTAGTATAGTTGGAGGCACCGACTGAGGCCATTTAATTGCATTATTCACCTAGTGTAGGACCCCTGGTTCTACTCTTGGATCAGGTACTTGATAGTGACCTGATAGTGAAAGTCACTTGATAGTGATTATAAGGCTTTTTGAAAACAAACCCCAAAATTGTGTTTAAAAAAGTCACTAAATTGATTACACCCTTTGAATGAGCCATCCCACTGTGGGGCATATTTTCCAAGGAGATCACTTACTAAAGGTTTTTTAAATTAGAAAGTGGATGAGTATTTGCTGAAAATGCCTTATAAGGGATTGGGTATGATCAGAATAAATATCCTTTTTACTCTGAGATCCTGTGATACTCCTCCTACACATTTTGGAATAGCCAAGGTTAGCCTTTGTAGAGGACACAGGTGTTAGTGTAGGATGTTTATGTCATAGGCCTTCTGGCCAGGATTGGACTGGGGCCCAAGTCCTAAAGACCCTGAGAGTTATATTTCTTCTCAGCTTGAGAAGAGATTAAGTTAACATGAAATCAGAATTAGAAGGTGAAGTTCCCTTTTAGAGTGGGAGTTCTAGGGAATCTCTTGAGGTAGAAGAAAGTGGCAATGCTTCCTTGAATTGCATGTATACCCCAGGATTCATAAAAACCATCTCATCAAATCACAATCTAGAGAATGGGAAATCATTCTGGGCTCTCAGCCTTTTTAGGATGACTGAGTCAGGAAGGAATAATATAAAATGCTCTACCTGTGAGCCTACTAAGAAGTCAGTATACAACAGAGGCAGGGAACACATCAAGCCACAAGAACTTTAGAAGGACAGGTTGATTCAGACAAATAGACTGCTGACACTCTATATCCTGCTTGTGGAGACAATGCTGACCTTTTGGGCTTGGAGCTCTGCTTCTGCACCCAGAATTCAATGTGGCGTCAGTTCTTTGTTGCTGGCACTCTTGAAAAATATAGGTTTCTGACTCTGGTTAACCTTTAGGATTATTTTCACTTGGAAAATCAGTTTGGGTCCTGTCCCACATCTCTAGGACAAGTGAAAATTTCAATCACTGGAATACTTTGGTCTTATAACAACAGCCGTATTCTTCTCACTTTAAAGGTCATCTGTCTTGGTACCAAGGAGGGAGGCAACATACCCTCTATATTTGTTGAAATCAACTTTCTACTGTCATATATAATTGCCTAGAGATAACAGATATCTGCCCGACTACCATGACACCTGGCACAGTGCCTTGGACACAGAAGATACTCAGTAAATATTTATTGAATGAATGAATCAAGTAAATCTATTGCATCTAACTGTACATTATTATAAATTAGAACCTTCATCTACAGAGTTACAGAAATATACAGTAATATTAATTCAAAATAATTAAAAATGTCATTAAGTTTTTACCTCCATAAAATAGATAGTTACCTATAAAGTTCAAATTCAATGGTTTCTAACCCAATCACTTACTTCACTCTCACTGTATGGACAGTTTCAGCCTTTCTTTTTCCCCCCATTAATTCTCATTTAAGTCTGTATATTTAGATAATTTCTCCTGACATTAACTTCACTCCCCAGTGGATGGAATGTTCATTTTTAATTCTCTACATACTTTTCCTGTCATTCATTATGTCAGCTGACATGTTATAAAAAATTCACTACTCTATTCTTATTATTGTTATTACTACCATTTTAAATGCTGGCTCTTCTGCAAAATGCTTTATGAACTTTTAAATGTTTGTAGTTCCCACAGCAGCTCTATTTGACTGAATTACTCCTACCCTGATATCTACGCATGCCAAATTTCTTTAAATGGTCCATAGAGTCTCAGATCCAATTTTAGAAATGGGAGGTGGTGACATAGTAGACCACAAGAATGTCATTCTGGTTCTCATGTAACTTATATGGCTAGGGTTTGCTGAAAGAATTTACTATAGCATGGCTCGAAAGTCTAAATGAAGATCGGAGTTATTCAAATAATTTAGTGTTTGCTCAGAAGTAGGAAGAGCTGTTAGTTAATCTGAACTGTAATTAACTGTTAGTTAATCTGAAACTATAATGCACAGTGAAATACTAACTAAACTGAAAACACCAAATAAATAGTTACCTTCCAAAAATATAAAATAATCAAACTAACAGAAGAACAAATGGAAATCTTAAATAATCCAATCTCAGAAAAGGAAATAGAACCAACTATAAAGAGAATGCCAAAATAAAAAACAAACAAACACATAAACAACCCTCTACCCCCACCTCCCACCCCCCAATCCTGTCTGATGGACTTGTAGGAATGGTTTATCAAACTTTAAGGAACAGCTACTATCAATATGAGACAAATTATTGTCAAAAGTTGAAAAAGAAATGCTATATCAAACTGCCTTTTATGAGACAAATATTATCCTAATAACTAAATCGGGGAAGGATAACACACATAAGAACTATAGACCAATTCCAGTAGTGAATATTAAGTAAAATATTTTAAACCAAATCACGTCTAACAGGCTTTAGCAATTCATGTAAGAAATCATTACCAATTTGGTTTTATACAAGGGATGCAGGGATAGATAAACATTATTACCATAATCATGAAACAAAGACATCTAAAACCAAATAATTAGCTCAATAGATGCAGAAAAATCCTTTGACAAAGTACAGAGCTGAATTATGTTAAAATCCTACAAAGTATAGGTGTAGAGGGATTTTTTAATAGCACAAAAATATCTAAAACCAAAAGCAAACTTCATATGCAATGGTAATAAACTCAAAACGTTCCTAGTAGACACAAGAGTAAGTCAAGGACTCCCATTTTCCTACTATGATTTGATATAATTCTAGAAATGTTGGTCATAACAATAAGACGAGAGAGAAAAATTAAAGGTATAAAGATAGGCAAAGAGGAATAAGACTACACGTATTTGATGATGACAAAATGGTTTACTTAGAAAATCCTTTGAAACCAGTAAAGAATCTACTTGAAATAATTAATAGCTTCAACAAAGTTTCAAGCTACAAAATAAACCTACAAAAATCAATACTAGGGGAGGCTAGGTGGTGCAGTGAATAGAGCACTGGCCCTGGAGTCAGGAGGACCTGAGTTCAAATCTGGCCTTAGACACTTAACACAAAAACTAGCTGTGTGACCTTGGGCAAGTCACTTAACCCCAACTGCCCTCCAAAAAGCAAAAAGCAAAAAAACCCCCTATACTACTATGTAACAATAACAAAAATCCAAGAGGATATATATAAAAGTAAATTCTATTCAAAATCCCAAATGTATAAGATACTTGGGGGACAATTGGGGGACAATCTACAAAAAATACTTGTGTAGAATCATTTATAAAGTGCTGTTACCATTCTATAATATAGTTTTGTAAAAAATATTGGTTTGTCTACAGACAGGATGTTGTGAGTCCATTATATGTCAGGCTTGTATCTATGCCATCATTTCTGTTCTCACTCTTGTCTTCTCACATACATTTAGAAAGAAATCACTTAGTGGTCTCTCATACTGTTATTGTCCCTGGTTGCTGTATTTGTTTATCCTTCTTATTTTTCTGTTGTCTGGGGGCATTTGGGAAGCAGTTTCTTTAAGTTTGGCTTTCTTTCTAGAAATGTTTCAAACTTTTCTTTTTCCTTTTAATTGAATATCCATCTGTCTTTAAGTATGGTTATGCTCAGATTTGCAGGGGGGTCACCTCCTTTGCTTTTTGCACCATATTATTTATTCCACTCCATTTATTCCATTTCCATGTTTTCTCGTGGCTGCAGAATAGTCTTGGGCTGTTTGAATTTCCTTTCCTTTAAATTTGAAGGTCTTTCTTCTGTTCACTTGTAGAATTTGTTGTTTGTAAGTGGAGTTGTTAAATTTAATCACTATGTATCTTGAAGTTCATATAATTATAGTGCTCATGTCTGGGTTAATATAGTAAAAATGATAATAATGCCAAAGTTAATTTACAGTGTTATAGCTACACTAATCAAATTATCAAATGAATACTTTACAAAACTTGATAAAATAACAAAATTCATTTGAAGAAACAAAAGATCAAGAAAAGGAAAATAAATTTTTAAAAGATATGAATGAAGAAGGGAACTTGTAGGTCTTAAACTGTATTATAAAGCAGAAGTCAAGAAACAGATTGGACAAGAGAAAATTTGAAATACTTAAACTCAATAAACCAACCTTTGTTAAACTAGAAAACATGTTACTCAGGAAAGAACTCTATTTGGTAAGACTTGCTAGAAAAACTGGAAAATTGTCCAGTGGAAATTAGGTTTAGACCATCATCTTACAATGTATTCCAAAGTAACTTCAAAGTGAATATGTGATGTGATTATTAGACATCACACCTTTAAAAAAATTTGAAGAAAAGACAAATAGTGTATACTTTTTTTTAAAGTTATGAGTAGGAGATAAATTCTTAACCAAAGGATAAAGGCAATTACAAAAGATAAATAATTTTGATTACATAAAATTTTCTGCACAAATAAAATGAACACATATAGGATAAGAATAGAAACAGTTGAATGGTTAAAAATCTTAGAATCAAATTCTCATACAAGGGTTTGATATTCCAGATATATAAACAGCTAAAAGATAGGATATATTGAAGATCATCATCCATTCCCCAATAGATAAGTGATCAAAGGATATGAACAACCATTTCTCAAAAGACAAATCGCAAACTATTAACAACATATGAAGGGATGCTTCAAATCACTAATAATAAAGAGGAATGTAAATTAAAACAACTCTGAGATTTCACCTCATGCACTTAAATTGTTGATGACAAAAGATATTAATGGATGGTGTTTGAGAGATCATGGTCAGACAGGCATACTAGTGCATTCTTGGTGGTTCTATGACTTAGTACAACCATTTTGGAAAGCAATTTGGAATTATGCAAATAAAGTGTTTAAAATGTCCACATCCTTTGTCTCAGATTATGCTACTAGATGTACTCTCCCAGGAGGTCATTGATAGGAAGAAAATCCCCATATATACTAAAATCTTTATAGAAGCACATTTTGTGGTAGTAAAGAACTGGAAACCAAGTAGATGCCCATCTACTGGGAAATGGCTAAATAAATTGTGGTATATGAATGTAATGGAATATTACTATGTTGTAAGAAATGAGTATTATAAATACAGAGAAGCAAGGAGAGATCCACGTGAACTGCTACAGAATGAAGTAAGCAGAGGCAAGAAAACAAAAACAATGTCTTCAACATTGTATGTGGAAAATAGAACCACAAAAACAAAACAACAACAAAAAGGAGAGGGAATATTGCAAAATTACATATGCACCTAAAGAAGAGATATGAGAAGACAACTCACTCCACTGCTTTGCCCTGGTGGCAGGTCCATGGATGGTCATCATTGCATATATTTTCAGATTTTTAAAAATAGATTTAGAAGTGTTAACTTAAACTTTTATCATTATGATAATTAATTGTGGCTAACAGTGACAGTAATTTCAAAGAGAGGCACCTTGGTTTAGAGGATAGAGGGATGCTTTTATATCCCTCTGAGCCATAAAACAAGTCATAAATAAATGAGTCCCATTTACCCTTTTTATCTTTAATGCAGTTACCACTTGCCATCACCAAACCGATGTTTGTACCTTTGAATATCATGTTTCTGTGAATGGTCTGACACTTTCCCAGTATATCTCTTTTTGTTATGCCCCACAATTTGAACAACACTGGATTCTGATTGTCATCTTACTATGGTCCTGCTACCCTGAAAATGACCAATCCATTCTGAATCTTACAAATTCCAGACAGGGAGAAAATAAATAGGTCCTTGTACAGTATTACTTCTCCACAGCTCAAACTTTTAAAAAATATTAACCATCTAGAACATGGTAGAGGTACGGTAGCCAAGAAGGTCATTGTGGAGAATCAGGAAGTAAGCAAAGAGCTAAAAAGGCAAATGAGTTGCAGAAAGAGTTGTAGGACTGTATATTAAAGTTTTTGTACTTTATTTTATGCAATAGGCCTTCCAGACTTTGCTCATAGATTAGACACTTAATTTATACACAGATTCTAATAACCTTGCTTATCTGGTTTCTTAGAACTAAAGTCAATAAAAAGTACTAATTTAGAAGATAGAACCTTAAGAACCAAATACAGTCGGGACTCCAGACAATACAGGAGAATCAATTCTATTGCAGAATTCACAGCCTAGTATAATAATTGGTGTTTATAAAGTTGTCTCTGAGTTATAAAAACAGAAGGGGTGAATTATATTTAGTGTACTTTATTTAAGAATATCAGGAAGTATAAAATACAAGGTTCCCTGCCCCTTATATAAAACATTTTAACAAGTATTCCATCAAAATACTGTCTTTTTATCACACAGGAGCATAAACTTTAGTTGGCTGAACAATTTGTTTTACTGCAGAATCTCAGATTCAGAATGGACCTTATTCAAAGAAATAATCCCTGTCATTTGGACTAGTTAGTAGTCATTCAGCCTTTGTTTACAGATCTCTAATGAGGGGTACTTACAATCCCACAAAGCAGCCTTTGCATTTTTGGATAGCCCTCATGGTTGGAAAGTTTTTCCTTATATGATGTTAGGAAGAGTCTTGGTAAAATATTGATGTATCATTCTTTTAGCATTCTGGTAGTTTTAAATGCTAACTCTTACAGTAGATTTTGTCCTGGGTGGTTTTACAGGAAGAAAGAAGAGATGGTCTTATGAAGATCTGCTTATCCATTGTTTGCTCAAAACAAGGCAGCATGTGGAATATACCTCTTCTCCCACCAGTACCAGATAAGTGAAAGGAATTGTAGTAAGAAAACCTCTTTTATGCCCAATTACCTGTGTTAAGACAGAAACAAATAGCAATCATCCTTGACTATTTAGGTGTCTGGGAAATCTCAAAGTACCCAATGTGGTAATAGGTGCTCAACACATTTTTGCTGAATGAATGAAATCTGTGTGGTTGAGCCACAGTTGAGGGGTGGTATGGAGGGGAGCTCCTGTGTATTTTCCCTTATATGATTTTTCTCAGCCTCAAGAGGAGGGGGAAGGAAGATAGCAGAAGGGAAATGGACAGTACAGTATAAATCTGGGATAGAACACTTAATGACATGTGCTCTAAAGCACATTTTTTTTGAGACTGTCTCCCTTTTTCTCCCAGGTTGAAAGTACAGTGGTCATTCTCAGCAGAACCCACTGCTAATTGGAATGGGAGGTTTGATCTCCTATTCCTAATACACAAAGGTTGAGTCCACAGACAACCTGTTGTTCCCCCTACCCTCAAGGGGCTCACTGTGTTGGTGCCAGACTTCATGTGGACTCTTGGAAGGTTTAGCTCTACTGCCTCTCAGAATTTCTGAGTTCAAGGGATCCACCATCTTTAGCTTCCTTAGTAAAAAGGGTTACAGGTGTGCACCACTGTGTTGGGCCTCCAAAATACCTTTGATTTGGGGTCATTTGTGAATGGAATAAATTTTTCACTCCTCAAAAGAATCTCCCAAGTTTCTTTTTCTTGGATGCTCCATTGTTTAATTTCATACGCTTTAACTGCACACAGGCATTTTTACCCTCTCTTTGCGGCATCCTTTATAATTTTTAATGGTCTTTGGGGATATTGTGTGCCTATCCCAACAATATCTAGAGAAGAAATTTGGCAAAATAAGGAAGCAGAGAGCTTCCTACAAGGGTGCTATCCATGCCCTCCTATTTGTAGAAGGAGACAAATTTTTGTGACACTGATTTCTTTCTTATCTCCCTGAAAAACAGAACTGAAGGTTCTTTCTCATCCAAGGAATGGTTTAAATATCCCTGTCGTCTGTTTGCCTCTCAGGAAGGAGAGTAAAGATATTTTCTCATGACTCTCCCAGGATAAAAATGTTCCCAATTTACAATATGTAATTAAAAAATTTGAACAATGTGAGTGGAAGAATATTTTATGACAAGAAGGTTTTTTTCCTTTTATATTTCCCAAGTGATTCCCCAAGTAAAATGGCTAAGGGCTTCACTTTAGCTCATAATCCCAAAATGTAAACAATGATTTTTTAGAATGAATGAAATTTCTGTGACTATGGTTAATATTCTTCAGTTTTGGAAGACAGGTTCCCCAAGTAGTTGTAAACTTTTTTTTTTTTTTTTTTAGCAATTGCAAATATTTTAATAAGTGTTCTCTGCAAGGCATTTAAAACACCAGTTTGTGAGGATAAACTCCATTGGAGAGAGAGAAGACAGAACGCAGGTAGTCACGGAACTGAGGAATTTTCTTGATCTGGGGCAGGATCTGAGAGTCTACTGTTTTCTGATCAGCCTTGCGCTGCTCTGTAATCTTGTATTTATCGTTTTCTGTGTCAAAAATATCTCCTTCTTAGTGTCTAGGTTTACGGAGCCTCTTCTTCTTGAAGTAAGCATCAGTAAGATGATTTCGAATTTTCACACCTGAAATGTTAACCCTGGTAGAGGTGGCAATGACAAATTTCTGATGGGTCCTTCTCAGAGGAACACGGTTGATGGTCAGAGGTCCAGTCACCAGTAGCAAGCCACTAGCCAGCTGCTTCAGGAAAACCACTCACTTGCCCCTGTGGCGGCCAGTGATCATGATCAGAACGGTGCCCGGGATGATGCTAGCTCGAAGTCTCCTCACGTGCTGGCTGAAGGGCTTTTTGCCATGACTTAGCAGCTTTCTAGGCACATCTCAGTAGGGTAATACCTAGGCATTTTGCGAATCTTTACCACTCGAGTTCCTCCATTCTTATCACCACCAACAGG
>JAQQSW010000697.1:14946-31151 GCA_028646575.1 Pseudocheirus occidentalis
TTTCCTTCTTCTTCCTTTCAATCCGGGTTTTGGGGGCAGTGTATTTCCGCTTGTACATGACTCTCCGGGAATACATGGCAGACCTGGAGTATCTCCCAATCCCTCGGGCCAGGACTGGGTTCCGACTGCAGTGCTTTCTAGGCTTTTTGACCTTTTCAGCTACATCTTCCTTTTTGGTCTCTTTTTTTTCCTTTTTGACCTTCTTTTCTTTGGGTAGCTTTTTGTCGGCCATCTTGAGAGACGGGAAAGAGAATTCTAAACCTTTTTTTTTTTTTTAAATAAGATGTCTGCTTTCTTTCTGTGACAACAGGTAGGACATGTATGGTATAGTTCCATGTGGCACTCTGGGAAAGGAACCTCCCATCAACATATGAATGACACTTCATGATGAATGAATGATCTCCTATTTTCTCAAGGGTCACAGGCAAATGCTAAAATTTCTGCCTCCCCTCATTCAGCAACAGGGTCTAGTTTCCACTTCCCTTAATTAGATAAAATTGTTCAAGGAAGGTTGGGTGAGGAACAAAACCAGTGCCTATTTCTGCACATCAGAAGACAAGAGGAAGGGAATAAGTGTTCATATAGCACCAGGTACTATATTTAGTGATTTTTGATACTTGCAACAACCCTGTGTTATTATCACCATTTAATGGTTGAGGAAACTGAAGCAAATAGAGATTAAGTGACTTCCCCAGCATCACACAGTTAGTGTCTAAGGCTGGATTTGAATTCAAGTATTACTGACTCTGGGCTCAATGCCCTACCCACAGCACCACCTAGCTGCCTCAGGAAAATAGATGAGAGAAGAGAAGTGTTTCTTTTTTGTTTGTTTGTTTTTGTAGGGGGAAGAGACAAACAAAGATTGAGATTGAAATAATCTTTTGATTTTCATATACTGTCTTTCAGGTTAATATACAATTAATTCTTCCATGGGGCCTCCCATGCCTGAGAATTAGAATATATGAAGGCATAGTAAATTTTGTATAAAATAAGTAACAGGTGATTACTTAACAGCTGGGGGGCGGGAGAGATCTATAATGTATAGAGTGATGGATTTGGAATCCTAGAGATCTGGGTTTGAATGAGCAAGTCACTTAGCCTATCTCATCTCTAACACGACTTTGGACTCTATGACTTCTAATAACCTTTTCCATTCTAAATCTGTGATCCCATAAAGAAGCTGTCCCTTGGACTGAACACTGAAGGATGTTAAAGATACTAAGAGGTGGGAGGTGAGGAGAGAGTGAGTCCATTGCAGGCATGGAGGACAGCCAAAGGGATGGAGAGGGGAGATGGAATGTTGGGCATGAGGAGTGGCGAGCAAGCCAGTTGGGCTAGAGTATATAAAAGGGACTAATGTGCAATACAGGTAGAATGGTGGGTTGGAATGAGGTTGTGAAGGGCTTTAAATGCTTGAAAATAAGATCTTCTGTGATCTGTATCAAAATTGAAGGGTCTGGGCTTTTGTTCAGTCTTTAGGGGAGATTCAATTCAATAATAATCATTTATTAAACAAATCACTGGGGAAGCAAAGATGAAATGAAAAAAAATAGTGCTTGCCTTCAAAAAGCTCATGATCTTCACAAGATACATGTTGTTTGTCTGTTGTTTTTGAAGAGGATCAATGGGTGATGTGTTGACTTGTGGGTGAATTAGATTTAAGTGAGGCAGAGTAGCACAAAATCATCAACCTCATCCTCTCTTTTAGAGGCAGTGAAGTCCAGTGGCAAGACAAAATCAAGATGACTGATGGTGACCCAGAATGCAGTGGGTGACCTTGGCATCCTCCATTTCTAACCAAGCTCTAAGCAGTGTGCAGCACCTGCTTCAGCTGCCTTGTTGCCACTGGAACAAATTCTTCTCATCTACCCATTCCACCAGGGACACATAGTAAGGGGTTAATAAATTCTTGCTTGTTTCAGTGGTATTGTCTTACTGATTTATTTGTAGCATCTAACCTGATTCATTATAAGGTTAAGGAGATTTAGGTAAGCTTTATATCCCTACCCTTAGTGCCTTGCACAGTGCTTGGCATGTAGTAAGCATTTAACAAATGTCTGTTGAACAAGTGAGCGAATGAATTTTATGCTGAAAAAAGTGAGTTAATCTTTGTTTCTCAGACTGAATTCTGGGCTCTACATTTAGTGACTTCTCAGAGAGACAATTGTTACCTTCATTATTATTCACTTGCCTCCCTAGACCTAAATGGCATATTGTACTTGGTAAAGCATCATGCAAAAGGCAAGCTATTATTATTAGGATTATTCTGAAATTTTTAGGAGTGACAACTCTCCTGGCACCCATCAGGAGTGGTGGGTGCCAAGTCCTAATGCCCAATTGAGCTCTTTTCTTCCTCCTTTCTCAAACCTTGTCTCTTCCATCCTCCCAAACCTATCAAGATGAACTTTTGGCATAAAGCCTTTGGTTGAAAGTTGTCCAGAATAACTTTACTGAATCTTGGCTGGACAACATGCCTGTACCGTTGCAACCCCGCTTTGCCTGTTTCTGGACGGCTGTTAAGTGGTGATAAATTGTGGAGGAGAAAATCTCTCACATGGATGAGCAGTTTATAAGTGGAGGGAATTTGAACACTATTTGGTCTTGTTGGGTAGAAACAAACCTTGGTAGAAGTATCTGAGGCTCTCTTTTGGAATATATCCTTCAGGACCCTGGAAATAAAGTGTATCTGAGCAGAGGTTTCTCCAAGTCAGCTAGGTGAATCAGTGAATAGAGCTCTGGACTGGGAGTCAGGAAGATCTGAGTTCAGATCTGACCTCTGAACACTTACTACGTTCAGAGTGGGTGACCCTGAGCAAGTCATTTAAGCTTTTATTGCTTCCTTTCACCATCTGTAAAATGGGGATAATAATAGCACTAACCTAGGGATGTGAGGGTAAAACAAGGTAATGTAAAGCACTTTGCAAATCTGCTAGCTCTTATTATTATGAAAGGCCTAGGGATAGGGAATGAAAACATTGAGAATATTTATACAATAGAATGGAGCCAATTGGATATTGTCATTGGGGGTAAAATTGAGTATGATTTATTTTAATGGACTACAGAGGTATTAAAAATTGGGCAGTAGGGAATGAGCATTTATATAACACCAGACAGTGTGCTAAGTGTGCTTTGTATCCCTCTGAAATAAATATTATCATTCCTTCCATTTTACAACTGAGGAAACAGGAGAATAGAAATTAAGTGACTTGCCCAAGGTCACATAGCTAGAAAATATCTGAAACCAGATTTGAGCTCAGGTATTCCTGACTTCAATCCCAGGGCTTTATCCACTGTCCAGCCAGTTGTTTTTGGAACACATACTTTTGCTGCCTGGCTAACAGTAGCTTTCCTTCTGTCTCAATCTCTGTCTCTTATCTCTGTCTCTTTCTTGGTTTCTCCCACTCTTTTGGTCTAGTCATGCTCCTTTTACTCTCGTCAAATTTCTCCCTTTCAAATTCTTTGAGGCTAGTTTACGGGTCTTTATGCTATTAAGAACACAGAGTTAATATTTTTGTTTCACATGTTGCACGTCTGCAGTGACAAATAAGTAATGGTCCCTGGCAAGGGGGCCAGGTGGCTCTAGTGAAGCTACTGAAAGCCTTCAAAGGCATGAGTTAGGAGAGAGTCATTTCTAGGAGGTCAGGTATTTGTCCTTAAGCAGAAAGCTAGGGAATTATCTAGAAGACAGAAAGGACTGAACAGCTTCTGCTAGGTGGACAGAAGACTTGGAAGGCCATTAAGATTGGGTGTGATTGGTGAGACTGGTTATTGTTAAAGTACTTTTCTTTTTTTGGGGGGGATAAGTGATGACAGAAAGGCCAGCTTGAAAGGTTAGGGAGTCTTGTAGGAAATGGGCCATTGTGAATGGAGGGCTAGAGTTGGAGCTAGGAAGATTCTGGCTCAAATTCTGCCTTGAATCTTCACATTTCCTAGCAATGTGATTGAGAGCACTTACCCTCCCTGAGTCTCAGTTTTGTCAGCTGTAATAATAACACCAACATTAGAGGGCTGTTGTGAGAACCAAACAAATTAGTAGGTATAAAATGCCGAGCAATTCATAAGCCATACATCAGCTATTATAATTATTTCTATTAATAAATGGACATAATAATACAGTAGCTATCTTGCTGTTTGATGTAAGGCTAAAATCACATAAAGTGATTTGTAAACTTTATAGTGCTATAAATCCTGGTTGTTAATGGTTTAAAAGGTATAGTGAATGAACAAGCCCCACATCTTGATGCCTCAAGTAGTGACTTATACTGTGTACTCATCACCAAGATCAGGTCTGAACATGAATGTCATTTGGAACAGTAAACATGACTCAATACTTGGACCATATCATAACATTTTTTTTCAATGATTATGGCCCAGAAAAAAGCCATGTGTTAATTGGCTACCAAATTAATGTATTAGATAGTAATAAAGCATTGAGAAAAAAATTATTTTTATCTGGTGGCAATGTGTACACTCTGAGTAACAGTAAAGTTTTAGAATAGTACAAAAAGGCTTTGAGAAGATTAATGTTACCAGCTTTAACCTGATTTGTGATAAACAAAGGACAATAAGTGAATTCAATTGTGAAAGTTACTTTAGCATGAAAACAAATGATTAGGGATTTTCTTCCATATTTAAAAGCAATCACTGTGTGTTCCCATAAACTGACAATACTTGATACGCTACTTTGAGGATTTCAAAGTAAATTCTAGATAATTCTATTAAGTAAATATTTATTAAACACTTACTGTGTGCAGGGCATTGCTAGGAGCTGGAAGAGTTAAAAGTTTAGATCAGACACAATCCTTGCTTAAGAGAAGCTTATGTTCTGGGTGGAGGGTATGACTCACATTACTTACCTAGAACAGGTGTGGGAAACGGCTACACGTGGCCCTCTAGGTCCTCAAGTCTGACCATTTAACTGAATAAGAGCTGCACTTGAGGACCTAGAAGACTATATGTGACCTCAAGACCATAGGTTCACCTTCCCTGATATAAAATAAGACTGATGCCTTGGATATGAGCAAACAAGGCGCTTTTTGAGACCAGAGGGGAAAAGGCTGTCAATTTCCTGAAGAGGCAGTTATCACCTAATCAACTGAACATAGTTTGAAAGAGAGGTAGTTCTCAGTAGCAGATTAGAGGCTCAACTTAGACCTAGGAAGACCTAGGTTCAAGTTTGGTCTCTGATAAGAAGTATCTGGATGATGGCGGGCATAACATTTAACTCCTCAGTGTTCCAAGCAATTCTCAGGCTCCAAGTTTCAGATGAGTTTTCAGTTTGCATCAGTGGAGGGAGCTTTCACGTTAAGAATTCCTTACTGCCAATGAAATCATAGGTCCATTCAAAAATGAATGAATGAATGGATATCTATCTATCTATCTATCTATCTATCTATCTATCTATCTATCTATCTATCTACCTATTTTTCTATCTGTCTATCTATCTTTCTATCTGTCTATCTATCATCTATCTATCTATCTTTCTGTCTATCTATCTATCTTTCTATCTATCTATCTATCATCTATCTATCTATCTACAAATATATACATACATATATATGTATGTAGATGCATGTATATACAAATCATAAGTCTTCGGGTGTTTAAGTGAAAACAAACATTCCAAAGCATAGAAAGTTCAGTTTATAAGTCAGGAGCAGTATTAATGTTTCATGTATTGTAATAGTGTTAATTCCTTATGTTTTTATTAGACTTCACACTGTATTTCCTTAGTTAACTGAATTTTTGCATAATAATCTCTCTCCTTTCTTCCTTTCTGTTGGGGGTGGTGTGGGGGTAGGAAACAGATGCGCTTCTTTTTTTTTTTTTTTTAAGATATTTTTAGTATATTGCACAGTGCCAGGAAAATGAAGGTGCTGTATTGAAACCCTTTACAGATTCTGAGGGCTTTCTCTTTCTCCCATTGCCTCTAGTTTAAACAACAAAAACTAAGTTCATACTTTAGAGAAAAATGTAGACTCCCTGCTATTAGATTTCCTTTTCTGAATTCAGTTTTTTACAAAGTATGCCTGAAGGTCACAGTTGATGAATGACTGGGTATCAGGCTATTAATATTCCCTCAACATGCTTATGCTAAGTGGCACTATTGTAGCATTCACAGGAAACCAACCTTGTATCATTTTCCGGTAGCCTTAAGTGTTTACAATAAAATTCCATTAAAAAAGAAAGATTAATATCACTGACAACTATTTATATTTCATGTCACCAAAGATGGGGATGGGCTAGAGACTAATAAATATCAACTTATTTTCAGGATCATTTGTATTTCCCTCCTAAAGAACATCCCTGTACTGTAGAGTTTGGGGAAAGGACTATACATCTTTCCAAGGATATTACCTATAAAATGTGTGTAGGCAAGGGTGGGGGTGGGTAGTAGATTGGGGGAGAGGGTTAAGAAGGGGATCCTGGGTATAAAAGGTATCTCCAAAGTCTTTGCACAATTTCAAGCTGCCAAAACTTAAACTTCACCTGTCACTTTGATGATATCCATTATATTCCTTCCTTCCCTCTTTCCTTCCCTCCTTCCCTCCTTCCCTCCCTCCCTTCCATCCTTCCTTCCTTCCCTCCTTCCCTCCCTCCCTCCCATCCTTCCTTCCTTCCTTCCTTCCTTCCTTCCTTCCTTCCTTCCTTCCTTCCTTCCTTCCTTTCTTCCTTCCTTCCTTCCTTCCTTCCTTCCTTCCACAGGCACTTATTGAAACCCTATTACGTTCAATTCTCTATGCTTGGTGCTAGGGGAGACTTAAACAAACAAGACAAATGAGAAATAATTCTTGACCTGAAGGTGCTTATAATCTGATAGGGTAGATAAGATACCAACCCCTAACAAATAAATTAGCATATGACAAGCAAAGGAGGCAGCTTGTGCAGTGGATAGAGAAGTGACTTTGGAGCAGGAGGGGTTTTCTGTTTAGGAAAGTAAATTGTTACATTTTTGGTGTGAACTTTACACCTGGACAAATCAGGGCTTGATTTGTTGTTTTGTCGATTGTTTAGACTTAAGAAAGTGATGGAGAAAGTGTTAAAAATGCAGATTAAACTTAAATGTGAGTTCAGCTTTGAAGAGCTGGTTAAGTCTTTGCTAGCACACCATTTCTTTGGCCACAAGAAAGTCTGAGTTCAAATTCCCTGTCTCTGACATGTATTGATGTTCTGACCCTGGGCAAGACCCTTAACATCTCAGTGCCCTAGACAACTCTCTAAGACAAAAATTAGATTAGAATTTTTAGCCTTGTTTTAGAGGCAGTGTCTTGGAATAGACACCGAGATGAATTTGGAAGTAGGGAGACTGGAGTTCAAATTCTGCTTCCAACACTTCATGATTGTGTGATCATGAGCAAGTCATTTTTCCTTATGGAATTTTAGTTGCCCCATTTGTAAAATTACAGTAATATTCTTGTACTTACCTTTCAAGGATTTTTATAAGACTCACATGAGATAATGCATATAATGTGCTTTGCTTATTTTAAAGTGTTAAATGAATATTAGTTATTATCATTGTTATACTATGAATATATATCTATTTATAAGGATATTTTCCCCTTACATTTACATTTATTTAGTCTATTTCCCCATTCATGTGAATAACTCTTAATGAAAATCAATTTGCATCTTTATTCACTGAAATATTTTAATGATAATAATATCCACAAAAATCTTTCTTTTAAAAATCATGTTCAGTGGAAAAGATCTGCTAAGTTCCAGTGACCTCTTTGGAAGCATTAATGTTGAATATGCAGTAGGAAACTTCTGACATGTATATTCTCTTTCCAGCCTTAGCTTTTGAAATGGCAGAAAGCCCTGTCCAAAATTCAGTATCATTACATTTAATGGAAGACCATTATGTAATACAATGGAGCTTAAGCTGGTATTTGTCTAATTAGTTCTAAAAGCGCATCTTGCTGATTGTAGGATCTCTTCAAAGGGAAAAGGGACAAAAGCTTCTGCCAGGGAATTAAGTCAAAACCAGCTGAATATTTCTGCACTCTGATTTCTGAGTCTATTTATTCTCTGTTCTCAGGGATAATGTGAGCAATGTTCTTTCCTCTGCAGAAGCAAAGGGTGAAATGAATGAAGGGAAGAGTCAAAGAGAATGATGGTGGGTAACTCTTGGGGTAATAAGACATCTGTCTCAGGAAGACATTTCTACTAGAAATCTTGCCTCCTCTACGCTATGAAACATTATTTCTTCCCTCTTAAATACCCTTCAGTTGAGAAAATATTAACTGCTTGGTTTCTGTGGCATTAATTCAATGAAAATATTCTCATCTGTTGAATCATCTTTCCAAAATAGGATGGTGAAACAATTTCACGCGATTTCACAAACATACCTATTTTGAATTTTGTATCCTAGATTCTAGCTGAATGGGATCTGCTAGAGCTGGAAGGAATCTTGGATTCCTTCCTTTCATTCTACACGTGGGGAAACTGGAGCACAGGGAGATTAGGTAACTTACCCAAGGTCACACAGGGACATAATATGTTCTGATAGCTTTTAATCTCAATCTTCTCGGCATGTCTGACCATTCAGCTTTTTTTTATTCCTGCCATTGTTTCAGTTTTTACACCAGCAGATTTTTTGCATTTGTATGACAACTAAACCACAACCTTTATCAACAGGATGCTTCATAAACAGGACAGGACCAGGTACAGGAAAAGACACTTAGAGTCTAGGTAGAAAATAAGAACACTTAAAAATGCTTTGTCCCCGCACAGGGTCTTGTCATGAAGTGAAAGTGACCTTTGTCCATTGTATCATTTGCATGGGACAGCATATCAAGGACAGCAGTTGTCAAGTCAAGTGCATCCATTAGAAAAGGCTTTCTGGACCACTTGAGCTTTGAGCCTGATTCATGGACAGCCTCTTATGATAGGTTCAAGGGAATAAGAATTCTATGTTAAGTAATACTTTGAATATTAAGGTTTTGTATAAATGCCAGCTGTTAATATTATTATAATATGTGATAAAAACTATTATAATAATTATATCATGATGTTACAGCTGATGGACAGTTCAAATGTGTCATAAGTATCCACACCATATCCAGAGAATATAAGGAAGGTCTCTAGCACATTGGGTGGACATAGGGTAGACTTAACACCTAAAGACATGGAAAGACATGGAAAACAGTTGCACAACGGAGGAGGATGTTGATGTGGGAGAGCCTGTATCCATCTACACTGATGAAGGGAGGGCCTGCACTCATGAGACCACAGATTCATTGGAGTAGCCTAAGTGCCATATATGCTCTCCTGCTATATGGTTATTCTTTGTGTATTTGCCCTGTGACCTTCCTGGAATGGCTGGCACAGTGATAGAGTGATTTCTAGAATAGCAGTTTCCAAACCCCATACAGTTAGTTTCCAAATACCATATTCTCCCAAATTCCAAACCCCATACAGTTAGTTTTGGGGAATTGAACATGTTTAAGAAGTCCTCAGGAACTCAAAGCTTGAGAATAATTATGATTGATAATGGAAAGTGGGTCTCAGTCCCTTGCACAGGGGAATTCAGCCTACTTATCATACTATTATTGCCAGCTGCCTAAAAGATAATGCTTATTTGGGGGTTCAGTTGCCAAATTATTTCCCAGAAGAATTCCCTTTAAAATATGGTGAGAAATGTAAGAATTAGATTTTAGTCAGAGTTGTGATTTTAGAGATAAAAAACAATTAAAGACAAACCAAAGATTTTGAAACTGGAAGAGAAGGTAAAGGATGGTGCCAGGAAAAAAAAACTGGTGAAAAGGGGTGGAAATGAAAATGTTTTGTGTTCATAGGATGGGAACCAGCATGGTGAGGTGACTGGGGATCATAATCACTTGAAGAAATTGAGTAGGATTATCTTGGAGAAGAAAAAAACCTTTTAGAGGGTACATGACATCTCTCTTGCATTTGAATTACTACTACAAAGGTAAATATGCCTTGTTCTGCATACTATCAGTGGGCAAGATTAGGAGAAATTAGTGGAAGTTGGAGGGAGGCAGATGTAGACTAGATGAAAATCATCCTAATATTGAGTGCTATACTGTCCCACCTACTTTTCCCTTGTAAAGCACCCCACTTTCACCTTCTACACATAATCTTTTTCCAGATGTCTATTTCCCAGAGCTATAGGTAAGTCATAAATTCACCCTTTCAATATGCTATGTAATGCAGAATATAGCTGTTCTCAGTCCAGTTAATCTAGTAAAAATATTTACCTACTATATGTCAAGAATGAAACAATCTCTACTTGCAGTGATCTTATATTCTAATGATGCAGACAAGTATGCATAAACATATGTAGCATAAATACAAAGTGAATAATTATATATGAAGTAGTTAGTAGATACAAAGTAGATTGGGAATTGGGGCATTAGGAACTGAGAGAGTCAAGAAGGATTTCATGAGATTCCTCCTCCCCACTGCCTTCCCAATATAGGAAGCCTTCCAGGGTGGAACATCACATAGGTTGTCAGACTTTTTTCAATGAATTGTTTTAATTATATTTTTCTTTCTTAAAAACAACAATAAATTTTGTTATATTTGAACATTCTCAGAGGTAAAGGGAAGGGATACAAATTATGAAAACAAAAGTATCAATAAAATATAATTCATATGATATATAAAATAGAAACAAATCTTTAAATATAAATAAATATAGAAATATAATTTTATATATTAAGAAAGGCTTCATGGAGAAGATGGTGCATTAGCTGAGTCTTAAAGAAAGAAAAGAACTCTGTGAAGAGGAGAAAAGGATGGAGGAGGTTATAGGCACGTGAGACAGTGCATCTCCCTGCTGTTCTCTGAATCCCAGATACACCAAGGCCCCACTTAACCATACATACCCATATGTGGAATCCAGCCTTAACACAAGCTGACATCTTCTCCCCTTACTACTTCCTCTTTCCTCACATTCAGGCTCACACTTATTTGTGCATTTGGTAAATGAATCTGAGTCAGACATTGATAATGGAAACAATAACATAGACCTCATTCAATTGCAAAACAAAACTGTAAAATAATTGACCTTTTAAACCACATTTTTCTCATTGGTTAACTATAAAAATTCATAATTATGCCCCCTTTGTCCAAAGGGGAAACATGCCCATTTAAATTGAAGTTCAGAGATAAATATCTTTTATGTCTTTGCGTTTTTCCCTCCTTTCCTACCTCAATAACTGATTTATTTTGCCATTTATTATTCATTCATAAGGAACTTTGGAAGTATATGTGCAAAATATAAATAGTTCAATTACTATTTTTATGTCTAAACCCGCCTTGCTTCATATCAACAGAAAAGAACATGGTTTGATAATCTCTGCTATCTTGGTGTTTAAGAATAGGAGGAAACACCTGGACAGTCCTGTTAACAGAATGTTCCAACTTTGAACTCATGGGTGACAGAAGATGGCATCCCTTATGCTAATTATGTCCTAACATCTTTGGATAAATAGAGACAGTAGGTTTTATATTGTTGGTAACCTGGCATTTGTCATCATCATTGAATTCACTTTAATTTCTGTTTTAACATCGAAATTATTTTAGCTTTCCCGTGATCTAAAGTTTTGACAGATTAATCACTGGTAAAAAATTTGGTTGGCACAGGCATTCTCAAATCAGTGATATTTGTTTATGGATCACAGCTGGCTAGGCAGCTATGCAAAGGGAGGAACAAAACCAACATCAGTCAGCATATTCCTCTTTCTCCTTCCCTTTTTCTTTATCCTTCTTTCTCCTGTTCTTCTCAGTCAATTCAACAATAAATTTTTAAACACATTCTATAATCCAGTTACTGTGCTAAGTTCTGGAGACACCCACATTCTTGTCCACAAGGAGTTTACATTCTCCTTTTTTCTACTCTCTAATTTTTTGGGGAGCAGTTACTATTAGATAATAAAAGACATTTCAGGTCAGAAGTGACTGTAATTCTTTTTAGAGAAATACTAGGGAAACAATTTGGTGTCATCATTGTTAATTTAGTGTTTCCACCTACCAGATCTACACAGACAGGTAAAGAGTGGAAGGTGTTAGTCAAAGGATCTCATATGTAGAGCTGGAAGGAACCTTAGATGTTATTTAGTTGAACCGTCTCATTTTACAGGAGATGAAAAAGAGCCCCAGAGAGGTCAAATGACTTTACTTGGTTAAGGTCACATAGAGGTGGCAGAGATGGGCTCTGAAGTAAGGTTCTATGACTCCAGTTCATCACACTTTTCTCTGTACCATGGTGTCCTTGGTGTCTGACATAGGTAAAGAGATAAGGAGCAAACAGACCTTCAACATGCCTGAACCTTATTGCTACAAAGCTACTCTGGACAAAAACCATACTTTAGGTAACAAGATACTATAGCATACAATAATGGAAGTGAAATCCTAAAAGACTAATCATCCAACATTACACAACTCTGCCACCTGGGCGTAATTCCTACATACTTTGTCTTCTTTGCTATAAATTAATGCCTCAAGGTAGCAGTCCTCTTCAACAAGACTATCTCTGGGCTACTCTTATAGGCGTAGAAATACCATGTAATTCCATTTCAGAAATTTCCACCAGAAAACCTTCCTTTCACCTATGATTATTCTCTCTTGGTTGATGACTTAGCAAGGGAAAAATCATGGAAGGCATCTACTCATTATTGGTAAATAATTAATGGAATTATACTATTATAATGGGGAAGGAAGCTTAGAGGGCACCTGGTCTAAATGATACCTGAGCAAGATTTCCCTCTATATTATGCCACAAAAATGGTCATCTAACCTTTGATGTAAGATTTTTACTGAGTGGGGAAAGGACTTTTAGCCAACTTTAGTTGTTAGGAAGTTTGTCCTTACATCAGTTCTTAATCTGTCTCTTTGAGACAAGGTGTTCTTTTATTTTGTCTTTTGGGGTCTAACGCAACAAATTAACTCCTTCTTCCCCATAATAGTTCCTCAGATACTTGAAGGTAACTTTTATGTTGCCACTAATTCTATTCTTCTACAGGCTGCATACACCAGCTTTCTCCTATCAGACCCCTCCCCCCAAGCCAGTCTTTAGTTGGCATGGACTCTGGGTATCTTACTATCCTGACTGACTTCCCTAGGGTGTTTTCCAGGATACCAATGTCCCAAAATATGGCACCCAGAGATGACTACAAGACTTCAGTTATAGTTTGACAAGGGTAAAGCAAAAATAGGAGTCTACATCCTGGGTACCATGTCTTTCTTAATGCAGCTTGAGATTATAAGACCTTTCTTGGTCGTCATATCATATTCTTGACTCATGTTGAATTTGGAATTCAGGAAAACTGTCATATCTTTTTCAGACAAATTGCTGCTAAGTTGTAAATCTCCCAACTTGTGTTCATGAAGTTGGTTTTTTGAACCCAAGTTAGACTTTACATTTGTTGTATAAAATTTCATCTTGTTAGATTCAGCCCAAATGTTCTTGCCTGTTAAGAACTCTTTGGATCTTGACTGTGAATTAATGTATTAATTATCCCCTTAAACTTTGTGTCATTTGCAAATTTGATAAATGTGCTGACCATGTCTTTATCTGAGCCATTAACAAAATGTTAAATAGTATGCATAAAGTGAAGCACAGATCCCTGGGACATTCCAGTTGAGACTTTTTCCCATGTTGATTCCTTGCCAATACTCCAAAAGATTTATGATCTCATTATGGCTCTCCTTCCAACAATGTAGATGATAGCCCATGCATTTCTCTCCATCTTATGCTACATTGGTTCATATGCTTGCATAAGCTCACTACAGAGGTGCATTTGTGCTTTGCTCAAATTCTCCTAACACTAGGAAGAACCACTGAACCATACAGGCTATCCCTTGGTTATATACTTCAATGCAACCAGTTTATCTTCTTTTATTATTACACATTTTGTTTATGGAAAGTCACTTAGCTTCTAACTGTCTCAGTTTTCTCAACTATAAAATAGAGACAATAACAAAACATAAGCTGCAGAGCTGTTGTGATGATCAAATGAGGGAATATTTGTAAAACTTTTAGCATAGCTCCTGGCACATAGTAGGCATTATATTAGTTATTCACAGTTATTAATAGGTCATTCCCCTGATATGGCCACCACTTGAAACAATCCATTTGACAAACAACTGATGACAAATTACTACTGAAACAATCACAAATCCACCTAACTGGACTATTTCCCCCCCTGTATTTCTACATCTTTGCCATGAAACTAGTTTGAGTGACTCTGTCAAAGACTTTACTAGAAGTAAACTATATTTAAAGCATTATCCTGATCTACCAGTCTAGAGAAACTGTAAAAAATATAAACAATATTGGTCTGACATGACCTGTTGGGATGAAAACTTTCTGAATCTTTGTGATTACTTCTTTTTCTAGATGTTCCTAACTCCTCTGTGTAATAATATATTTTGACAGTCAGTCTCATTGGGTTATAGACTTTCTTTCCTTTCCTTTCTTGAAAGCTGGGACATTTACACCTCTCTACTTCTGAGGTACCTTGCCCATTTTATCTTTTAAAGATCACAAATAATGGCTCAACAATTACATACACTATTTCTTTCAAAAAAGGAAGCAACTTCCATCTCGTATTCTTGCTCATTTCTGAGTAATTGTGGCAAATACTGTAGTGTTCTGAAGTGTCTTGGCATCAGCTTTCAGAATATGATAAAATTTTAGGATTTAAAATCAGAAAGTATATATTAAGCACTTACAAAGAGCTAAACAATGTAGTAAGAGTTGAGGATACAAGGAAAGGAAAAAAAAGAAAACAGCTCCTGTCCTCAAAGAACTCACATTCTAATGAGGGAGACAACAGGAAAACCATGGTGCTAGGTGATAGGAATTGCCATGTAATTTTCTGGGCTTGTTTCAAAACCAATTCAACAATAATTTATGAAGCAACTATTGGGTAGGAAGTATTTTTCTTTTTTTTTCTTTAAATTAAGTTATTTATTTTCTTGTGTATATCACTCATTTCCACAAGATTTTGAGTTACAAATTTTCTCCCCATCTTTCCCCTACCCACTACCCCAAAACAGCAATCCCACTGTATAGCCCCTCCCCCAGGCTGCTCTCTCCTATGAACTCCCGCATCGCCCCTCTGACTTTCTGGTAGAGCAGGATGGGTCTCCCTGCCCCAGTTAATTCCCAGTTGCATGTAGTTTAATAATAATAATAATAATAATAACAACAACAACAACAACAATATATATTTTAACATTTGATTATAGAACTTTAAATTCTAGATTATTTCCCTTCCTCCTTCATCACCCACTCCCACTGGGAAGACAAGCAATTCAATACAAGCTGTACATGTGTAATTACACAGAACATCTCCACAGTGGGCATATTGTAAGAGACTGATTGTTCCACCCCCCTTTGTTCTATTCTCTACCCTCTCCCTGTCCCTTTACAGAAGTGTGTGCATCCAGCAGCCCTCCCCACCATCCTGCCCTCTCCTCCATCATCCCACCTTTCATCCCCATTCCCCCTACTCTCCTATGTAGCAAGATACCCAGTTTGGAGTTTATGTCATTCCTTCCCTAAGCCAAATCCAGTGAGAGTAAGGTTGACCCTTTCCCTTTTGCCTTTCTGTTCTTTCTCTCCATTGTAATAGTTATCCCTAGCCTCTTCTATATGAGATGATTAATCCCATTCTGTCTCTCCCTGTCTCTTTTCATTTTAATCGTCTCCCACCACAGAATTTCACCTTTTACAGTATTGTCCCTTCCTATTTAATTGATCCTGTGCCCTCTATGTACACACACACACACACACACACACACATACATACTCAGACGTGTTCATATGCATATATAAACCCTCCTAGATAGACATGTGTGTATCCATACGTATATATACTTTTGTATTCCTTTCCCCTATCCTCATACTGAGAAAAGTTTCATAAGTTACAATTACTACTTTTCCATGTAGGCATGTAAATAGTTCAACTTTGATAAGTTCCTTATGATTTCTTTTCCATGTTTACCTTCTCATGTTTCTTGTATTTGAATCTCAAATTTTCTTTTCATTTCTGGTTTTTTTTCAGCAAGAATGTTTGAAAGTCCTCCACCTCACTGAATGACCATATTTTCCCCTGGAACATTATACTCAATTTTGCTGGGTAGGTGATTCTTGGTTTTAATCCTAGCTCCCTTGATCTCCAGAATATCATATTCTAGGCCCTTTGATCCCTCAATGTAGAAGCTGCCAGATC
>JAQQSW010000698.1:0-31149 GCA_028646575.1 Pseudocheirus occidentalis
AGAGAGAGAGAGAAAGAGAGAGAGAGAGAGAGAGGGAGAGAGAGAGAAAGAGAGAGAGAGAGAGAGAGAGAGAGAGAGAGAGATGAAGAAAAAGAAGAGGAATAAGCCCCTCCCACTGTCTCTACATTTAGTATGATAAAGTGGACAGACTCTCCAGGACATGGAAAAGGAATCGCTGCAATCTGAGCTGCTGTGAAGAGGCCAACTGTGAAGCCTTTGAAGAAATTAACACTCCTTCACCAGTGTGAGGTCTTTGAACTGAAAGCAAGTATACATTGTACTGTTGTAGTTAGTTACTAGGAAATGAGGCCCCTGGTATGAATGGGAATATGATTACCAGTTTGGCATCAAGCATAAGGAAAATTTTAGAGCAAGGCTTAAAATGTCCCAAATCTCTCCAATTATTAATGAATATACATATAGAAGAATGTTAATGATTTTTATTAATGCTCTGATACATATGAGAAATAAAATGGGTCCTACCCTGTTACATCACAGGGAGTGTGTTTTTTATCTTGGAATTTAGTGATTAAATTAAACTACTGCCATTACTTGTTTCTTGAATTTATGCTATCTTTAGAAATTACAGATAAGAAAATAGCCATGTTATATCATGATTTTTGGTGTGCAGTTATGTATCAACAGAAGACAACCACCGGCCTGCTTCAATAAATTTAATGATAATTTAGTGAAAAACCAGTATCTGCAGCTTTTAAAATTTTGAAAAATTGTGCAGGCATACATATCTATAAAATGCTTTAAGGTTGCAAATTGATTTCCTCAAAGGTTTGTGAAAGAAATAGTGCAAATTTAATTATGCCCATTTTATGCATACCTATTTGATGCTGAGAGCTTGAATAAGTTGTCCGTGGTCACACAAATAGTATCAGAGACATAATTTGAATGCAGTTCTCTTTTTACACCAAATCTAGTACTCTTTATACCATATAACATTGCCTCTACATAGTAAAAAGATAATGCCTTTTAATGGCTACAGATCTCTGTATATCTTTCATCTCTTGTTTTTTATTCTCAAGGGAGTGTGCAGGGATTGTATGGCAATGACCCAAAGCTTAGAGAATCAGTTAATCATATTAAAAACATAAAAATTGTGTAATGTCCTTAAACTTTTCATAAACAAAATTAGGTATCTTTTTTTAACTTTTTGGAGGGGTGAAGGCAAGGCAATTGGGGCTAAGTGACTTGCCCAAGGTCATACCGTTAGTGTTAAGTGTCTGAGGTCAAATTTGAACTCAGGTCCTCCTGACTCCAGGGACAGTGCTCTTTTCACTGCGCCACCTAGCTGCCCCTAAAATTAGATATCTTTACATCAAATTAAAATCATAGCTCACCAGTTCAATTTGTACAAAATCTAGAACAGTATATTGTGGACTACTAGCTCCCATCCTAACTTGCTACCATTTGTTTTTCTTCCTCCCCAACTCCTATCTCTTCCTACTTATGGATTATACATATATTATTACATATTATAATTGTATATTATATATAATATATTATATATATATGCCATTGAACCCTATAGATCATATGGACTTTCCATTTAACTTGTTCCTAAAATCTCCTATGTTTGTTGTTTCCTCCTGGAGCAGGAAAAAAAGAGAAGACAGTGGGGAAAAAGAGAGACAATGTGATGTAATGGGTAGAGCACTGGTCTTGGAGTCAAGAAGACCTGGGTTTGAACCTAGTCTCAGACATTTTCTATGTGAGTGACCCTAGGCAAATTAATTAACTTCTCTGGGCCTCAGTTCCCTTATCTGTAAAAAGAGAGGGTTGGACTTATAACCTCTGAAGTCTTTTCTAGCTTTTATGATGATTATAAGCAAGAAACTAAATTCCTTGAGGAAAAAAAGGAGTGATCTGAAGGTTTATAGACCACAGCATCATGGATCTGGGATAGATGTGAAAGATGAATTGGGTCAATGCCCAAGAAAAAGGCTACTTAATGATAGTTGTAAGGAGGTAAAGGTCTGCCAGTGAAAATATGGAGCAAGATATACCAATTCCACCTCTTGGTCTAGTGTGTTGAGGGACATAAGAGAAAGAGCAATCAGCACTGGTGAATGTAACCAGAGATTAAATGTTTTATATATCTTATTTGTCTAGCATTTGAATTTTCTTTGTGTTTCCTGCCCAGCTTCACTTTTTCCTACATTCCCCACCTCCCAACACACACACACACACACACACACACACACACACACACACACAGAGCGGGGAGCGCATGCACGCACAACCCTTTGTTCCTTCCAATTAAGTTGTGGAGATTGAAACTAGAAACAGTATTTGAATAGAAACCTGACCAATGGCCATTATTGAATACGGTGGGAAGATTAACTCACAGATCATAAATGTTCTACTATTTATGCATTGCAGTGCCATGCCAACTGTCTTTTTTTAAGCACCCAAGTACTTTGATATTTTGATAGATCAGTGCTCTCATTGGTTACTCCCTCTAGTGGTGCAAATCTAAATTAATCATGACATTTCATCCTATTTAATTCTTGCTCACATTGTCTTATACAATTTTCCATGGGTTATCCATTCAATGTGCTAGGCACTTCCCTTAGATCTCTTGACACCATCTGGACACCAACAGAATGCATGACTATCTATGATATATTTCTTTCTCTAACTCATGGTTATCACATCTTTTCCAATTATATTCGTCTTTATCCAATCTTTCTGCGGAATCCTTTATGACTCTTTTCCTTTGCAATTAATTAGTAATATGGTACAGCACAGTTATACTCAATCAAGAGTCATTTACAAGTACTGTTAAGTATATACCATGTGCTTAATAGGAAAACATGGAGTAGTAGTTAGAAAGGTAGCTTCAGAACTAGAAAATTTAAGTACCAGCTGTGACCCTTACTTAGCAAGTCACCTTCTCATTGGCCTAGACAACTAAAAATGTAAGTTATAAGAAAGGAACTGACCTGCATTGATGGAGGGAATTTCATCACCTAGGAGTGCCTTACATTAAAGAAATCACAGCAACAATCCCTATTCCTATGCCCTATATGTTAGGCACTATGCTAAATGCTAGAGATACAGAGGCAAAAAATGATTTTTAAAAAATCCCTATTCTCAAGATGCTTATATTTTTGGGGGGTCAGACATTGTGTGTGTGTAATGGGAAGAGTATATATGAAATAAATATATGCAAAATAAGTACAAGGTATTAGGGAGCAAAGCACTAGCAGTATTGAGGATCAGGGATGGGGTCCTATACAATATGGTGCTTGAGTTGAGACTTGAAGGATGTGTAGAATTTTCTAAAGTAAAGTGAGGAGAGAGAACATTTAAGGCCTGGGTAACAGCCTGTACAGCAGTGGTTCTCAACCTTCCTAATGCTGCAACCCTTTAATATTCATATGGGGGTATATCTGCATGTGGGCAGACCCGCCTGGAGACTGATAGAGGAGCAGTGTCTTGGTTCCTAATACCATCAGAAATATGTGTTTTCTGGCGGTCTTAGGCGACTCCTGTGAAAGGGTCATTTGACCCCCAAAAGGGTTGCAACGCACAGGTTGAGAACCACTGCTGTACAGTAAGAAGAAAATGGGAGATTGGATGTATTAGGAGAATAACAGTAAAAATGCCATATTTTCTGGACTTTAGAACAAGGAAAGGGGAGTAATAAATGAAGAAAGATAGGTTAATGTCAAGTTATGTAAGGTCTTAAGTGAAAAATAGAGGAGCTTATATTTTACCATACAGGCAAGATGAAACCATTGGATTTTAACTGAGCAATGGAATGATGTGGTCCGGCTAGCATTGTAGTAATATCACTTTGGGAGCTATACAGAGTACGTAGACTGGAGAAGTGAGAGCTTTGAGACTGAGAAAGCAATTAGGAAGAAGGCCAGGACTTGAGCTAGGAAAGTAGCCTTGTGAGGGGAGAAAAGAGGCAAATGCAAGAAATTCTCTGGTGGTGTAAGTAACAAGACTTGGCAATTGGTTCTTACTTATAGTAAGCTTAAGTCTATTTCCCTATAACTTTTATTTATTAACAAGAATTCTGTTGGCTGGAATTACACAGAATAATTCCACTTCCTCTTGAACATTGACAGTCCTTCAAGTATTTGAAAACAGATATCTTTTTTTCTCCTCCCCTTCTAAGTCTTCTTTTTTTCAGGCAAAATTTCCCTCATTCATTCTATTTTCTTATATGGCATAGGATCCAGATCTTTCACAGTCTTAGCAGAGTGAGACTTTTGACTCTCTAATCCCAGAAACCAGGTTTCTCTTAATGCAGAGAAGATTGCGTTAGCTTTTATTGGCAGACATATTACAGCATTGACTTATATTGAACTTTCAGTGAACTGAAACCACTAATTCTTTTTTTATATGAATTGCTGTTAAGGCAGGTTTTCCTCCACCCTGAATTTACACATTGATTTTTTTAGCCTAAATGCAGGCCTTAACATTTATCATTATTAAATTTTATCTTGTTAGTTTTGACCCATCATTTTAGCCTTCTGAAGTCTTTTTGAAGCCTATGTGCTGCAATATATTAAGTTTTTCTCCCAGATAAGTAATTTTAAAATTTTCTAATCCTTTGTAGTGACCCTAAAGGTCAGAAAGTCCAACCTCCAATCCAATACAGAAATCATTTTTACTATATCCCAAACAGGTGGTCATCCAGCATCTTATATCATTGAAATCCTTGATTAAAAAAAACTTGAAAAGATCAGGATCAAGATCAAAGACATGAAAGACATAGCAACCATATTTCTTCACTGTATCAATGGGAATATTGTGGGAGATTTTGCTAATTTTTTTTCTGAAAAAGAGTACACTATTCAACAAATAGTTATTAAGCAAGTGTCATTGCAAAGCATGGTACACAGAACTAGCTACTGTGGTTATAAGGTAAAAAAAAAATCCTAACAGTTTCTGCCCTTGAAGAAAATACTTTTCAGTTGTTAGCTTAGTAATGATGCAAAAGGGAAATGAGATTTTGGTATAATTAGTTCATAGAAAAGCCATGCTAATTCCTAGTGTGTCCTTTCTAAGAAGTCTTATGCTATCTATTTAATGCTTTGTTCTAGAATTTGTCATGGATTAACATCAAGTCCACCTGTGAGTAGTTTTCAGAAATCACTTTTTACCCCTTTTTGAAAATCTGAAACATCGGTCCATTTCTAGTTTTCTGGCACCTTTCCATTTTTTTCATGACACTTCAAAGATGATCATATCAGAAAGTTCCCTCAACTACCCTAGGATGTATCATTTAGTTTTAAAGACTTTATCTATTCTAAGCAGCCACATACCCTCTTCATCTAACTTTGGCTTCAATTCTCCCTTCCTTGTGGCTGTCCTACTCTTTCCATATTAGAAATATTTTTTCTCAACATAAAGTTTAGTATGTTAGAAAGTTTAATCAGAAACTTGTATCCAAAATGAATGCTGTTTTTCAAAGTACTTCAGAAAGATATGTAGTTATTTCAAGGAGTTTATCATCATACAAACATTCTCTGCTCCTTTAGAACTGCTGTCAGGGACAGGTTACAAATTAAGAAAACGAATGCTATTCCTTTATAGTTAGTTATGCTTTTTAAAAAATGTTTTGTTGATTTAAAAAAGTAACATAGTGTTTTTTGTTTTCAAGTAAATTTTTATTAATCTCATTTATTTCCTTACATTTCCATAATGTCTCCCCCCAATAGTCTGCTTTGATTTACATTCAGATTCCATCAATTCTTTTTTCAATATGGATAGAATTTTCTTTTATGAATCTTTTAGAATTGTCTTGGATCACTGTATTACTGAGAAGAGTTAAGTCAATCATAGTTATTATTGCATAATGTTGAGATCACTATGTACAATGTTCTCCTGGTTCTGAAATCCGCCTGCTCATCTTTTCTAATAGCACAATAATATTCTATCAAAATCAAAAAGCACAACTTATTCAGCCATTCCCCAATTGGTGGACATCCCCTCAATTTCTAATTCTTTGCCACCACAAAAAGAGCTGTCATGAATATTTTTGTACATGTAGGTCATTTTCTCTCTTTTGTGATCTTTTTGGGGTACAGACCTAGTAGTGATATTGCTGGATCAATGGATATAAGTTTGATTGCCCTTTGGGCATAGTTGGAAATTGCTCTCCAGAATGGTTGGATCAGTTCACAACTCCACCAATTGTGCATTAGTGTCCCAATTTTCTGCCATCCTTTCCAACATTTTGCATTTTCCTTCTCTGTCGTATTAGTCAATTTTATAGGAACCACTTCCCTTCTTGTCCTAGATATATTAATTTTGGTTTATGCAGAAGTTTTTCAGTTCCATGTAATCAGTTATATATTTTATCTTTTGTAATTGTCTCTACCCTTTGTTTAAAAACAGGTCTCCTTGTTGGGTTAAGTGACTTACCCAAGGTCACAGAGCTAGTAAGTGTTAAGTGTCTGAGGTCATATTTGAACTCAGGTCCTCCTCACTCCAGGGTTGGTGTTCTATTCACTTTGCCACCTAGCCACCCCCATTTTATTGATTTTTAACATTACTTTTATGCCTGAATAGGTTTCTCTACTTCAGTTCTCCAAGGAACCATCTCTTGTAAGAACAACAAATAAAAATAAAAATAAAAAGCAGCTCAGTAAAACCAATGCATCAATCAAGTTTGACAATAAATGCAATATTCTGCACCCATATTTGCCCATCTTTGCAAAGAAAGGGATGTGTGTGTGTGTATTTCCCCCCAGGCACAAACTTTGTGGTTAGTATAATTAGCGTTCAGTTTTAGTTGCTGTTGTTCTTTCCGTTAGATTGTAAGTTCCTTGATGCCAGGGTCTGTCTTTTGCCTCTTTTGTGTCCCTAGCACTTAGGATAGTATCTGGCACATAGTAGGTGCTTATTAAATGTTAAGCACACCAAATGTTGACCACCCAACTAATCTATTAGAGTTGACTCCAAATTGTTCTTTTCAGCTCTCTCTAAAATTCAAATCCACCCCTCAAAGGAAAAAGATTTACCATCGTCGAAGAAATTCAAAAGCAGGTACATGCAAAGCAATTCTGAAAGAATTCCAAAAATATTTTAAGTAATAATAGTTTCATTGAAATAAATGCATAGGGTGGCTAGGTGGTGCAGTGAATAGAGCCCTGGCCCTGGAGTCAGGAGGACCTGAGTTCAAATCTGACCTCAGACACTTAACACTTATTAGCCGTGTGACTTTGAGCAAGTCACTTAACCCCAATTGCCCCTCCAAAATAAAGGCAAAAAAAAAAAAGAAAGAAATGTATAATGTTCTTCCAAGGGTTACTCTTTTGAAAAGGGATCATACTTATTTGGATATGAACCCCCCCAAAAGCATTAATTGGATATAGAAATTCTGCTATATTTGTTTTTAAAAACCAAAAATATTATAGTTATACCTTATAGACATATTTAATAGATTGATTTCTCTTACCCATAGCACAAGGCCTATGCCCACCCTTAAAGAATCAAAGACTTCTATGATTAATTGAAACCTTGAAGAAAAGGCTAAGCAAAGTGGCAGTGAAAAAAAAAAAGTTCTTCCCTCTTCTTTTGGTTTTCCCCTCCCCCAGGCTTTATTCTTCTGATTTATTCAAGAAAGGGAACATAAAAGCATCTTATTAGCAATTCTTATCCAGGAGATATGAGCACTTAAGGTCAAGTGAAAGGGGGTTGGGGGGGGGGAAGCAGAGAAAGAAAGAAGAACACAGGGAGGAAAGTCACACAATGAAAAACGTCTAATTCAACTGCAAGCAGAATAAAACCTAACATTTCTTATGCATTTTAATTATTAGAGAAGTTTAAATCATTTTTACAACTGTTTTTTTTAAACATCCATAATGTTAGTACTTGCTTTAAATCTTTATGCTGAGATGCCTGGAAATAACAAGAAATCAGTTGAAGTAAAAGCAAATTTTTGCTTATCTGGCAAAGAATAAAGTTGTTTTCCTGAATTAAATTAAAATAGAATAAAAGACTGGTTAGCATTGTTAAGTTTCTGAGCACTGTCTCCCTACTGGGAGGTACCCCTACACAATGCCTGGGCACATGCATTACAAATAAAAGTAATCTCCTCCTTGCAATGATATGTAATGGATATGATTTAACATGAATCACAAACTTCTATGCATCTAACAGATTAGATACTATTACACTATTTTTGTTTGGTGGGTAGGTTGTGGAAAAAATAGTACTGACAATTCTCCACTAACATTTACCGAGGGCGGCTTAATTATTCCTCCACATTACGAAGAATATTTTTTGAGCATGGTATGGGTATTGCTTTTTCCTGTGACAAATGTTCAATTTCTGTCACCAGAATTCTTTAAAGGTGGGTCACCCTTGAGGCCTTATGTCTATACGTCACCCATAATTCACCACATTTTTTTAGATTGACTGCAATTTGATTACATGAAAAAAAAATAAGGAGATGCCAGTTCTCAGTTCAATTTTTTATAGCCTTACAGAAACAATCCTTGAGGATTATACTCATGAAAGGTTAACTGTTAACCGCAAATCTACAACATTTGCTTAGTTTTTATCTGTATGTTCTCATCACGTAGCATAGTACCCACCATATAATAGGCACTTAATAAGCGATCGTTGAGTTGAACTGAATTTTCATCCTTTCCTCAATGGCAATAAGATGGGTTCCGGAGCAAGCTTTGGGGAATCTGCAAAGCTCCTAATCAAATCTAAAATTTTATGGACAATACCAGAATGTTTTTGTGAAAGTTATCTTAAAGACTTTAAGAGAACTCGACTAATTTACCAAAAAAAAAAAAAAATCCCGCAAAACCATTTTCTGGAAAGTGAGATGTTCAAGTCGAGGGGCTCTCCCACATCTGGGGGGCTCCGGCCCTGAAGATGAGTCCCGCATTGCTGACCAATCCCTGAAGAGGAGAGCGGTCACTCTTTCTCATTCCTCCTCAGATTTCCCTCCACCCGGCCCCAGGGTGTGGGGAGAGAAGGAGGAGGGGGAAGGACCAGAGGGATGGGCCGGGGAGGAGGTGAAGAAGAAGTCTCCGGCCTTACCACATCTTTCATCACCATGCCTCCCTTCCCCGACCCCCTCCGCCCCCTTTCCAACCTCCTGAGCGAGCTGGTCAGAGAGGGGGCCCCTTTCTCCTTTTCTACCCATTCTGTCCCCACCCCCTCAGAGAGAAAGCAGGGTCTTTGTGGCCCTGCCCCCAGAGCAGCGGCAGGAGCAGAGGGGGCGGACCATAGGGCAGAGACACTTCGCCTGGCCGCCTGACCCCCAGGTGCATTGTCCAGCACAGACCACCCTCAACCCCATGCCGCGACCCTCCCCTCCCCCCATTTGGCTGCCCCTCTGTTCCTTCCAGCGTCTCCTTCCGCCTGGCCGGCCATCCTGCCTGCGGGTCACCAGAGGCCAGATGCACAAAGTAGTCCGAGGCTAGCGGTGGCGGACACTGGGAGGGAGGGAAGCTGCTCTCGTCCATCCCGCCTCCGCCCTGGCGCCGCCGCCTTCTTACCCCGCCCCTAGCTGTGCTCCGAGTTTGCTCCTCCTTTAGAACGTGGGTCGGTGAGCTGGGGCCCGGCAATCCCGGCCAAAGAGTCTCTAGCCCCTCGGCTCCAGTCCAGCCTCAGCCTCAGTCTCGTCGCTCTGTGTTGGGCTGTTTCGTGCCACGCCGGATCCACTGCAGGAAGCCCGGGCTGCTCGGTCCCCACGCCACCCCCAGCCCTCGAGGAGAAACAGGGAAGCAGGAGCAGGCTGGGGAGCCCTGAGTCGGCCAGGTGGAGCTTGAGGGGAACATGCTAGGGTAGCCTCGTTGAATGGCGCCTTCTCCTAGACCTCTCGAAAGGCTGCGGCCACCGGAGATGCTGCTTTGGGGAGTACTGGTCCTCCTCATCTCCGGCCCAGGTAAGTGCCTTATGTTTTGGAGGGGATAGAGGGAAGGATGCTGGGTTTTGAGGAGGGAGGGCACGTGAGCCTGGAGGAGAAGGGTCTCTGTGTTAGGGAGTCAGGAGTCTTTAATGGTCAGGCTGGGTGACTCTCAGTCAGCACCTTCCCAGCCCCAGAGGTCTGGAGTCCTTGGAAAGACAAGGGGTGCAAAAGTTCTTGAGGTTGCTGTGTGAAGGTGGGGGAGGGAGTCTCATGCCCCTTCCCAGCAGACCAGACCTGGTTCCCGCCGCCATAGATTCAGTGACCGCGCAGCGGTGGCTACTGTCCACTTGCACCCTCCTCCCATTCCTTACTTCATCCATTGTCCGGGCTCCGGCCCCTCTCCCCGCCTCCTTGGTCAGCCCGCCGGACTCCCCTACCCGGAGCAGCCTGAGCAGCGGCGACGGCCGCACGTGGCTTTATTTATATTGTTTCCGTGGTGGCCGTGGTGTCGCCTAGGGGGCGCCCCGCGAGGCTCAGCACAGCGTGGACCAGGGGGACTCCCGGAACTGTGGGGGAGAAGTGGAAGCAAATGTAGAACCCCTATTTTCCTCTCCCAACTTCGCTGCGCCTAGGGAATTGAGGAGGAGGTGGAGACTGGAGAGATAGGAGTTTACTTTTTGCCAGTTTTCTCTGGACCTGAGGGATGGGGAAAAGGGCTCTGTGTGTGTGTGCGTGCGTGTGCGCGCTCTGTGCTGGCTACCTTTTCAGAAATTTGTAGGATGTCTAAATTAGCTTTATTCCTCCGGTGTTTTGAAGGAATGGTGTATTAAAGGGAAGAGACCGTTTTGTGTTCTCTGAGCTTTAACTTGGCTGGAGGGTGTTTCTCTGCTTGCTTCTGTGTTGTAAGCTTCCAGGGATGGGGCCGGGAGGGAAGCGGGAAGCTGGGGTGGGGGGTGGGGGGAAACCAGTGTAGTTAATTTGTTTATTTTCGTGGTGTAAAATTTTGGCTTTTCTTTTGGGGAAAAAAAAAGTCAGATTGTGATCGGGAACAAAGTAAAAGCCTTTCGGAGTAATCTGCAAAGCACGGGGTTATTGGGACTCATGAAGATGTAGTTGGAATATTTTAAATGAAGTAGGGATCCTTTGCTTGTGATCTTGAATTGCATTTAAGGCCTTTGAAAATAGTATTGATGAGAAACTAAGAATTCAAGAGTGAGGAGTTCCTGCCAATGTGATCTTGGGTCCAAGATGACCTATACATAACACATTGCAGCGATTGGAGTTTTTTTTTTTTTAATTCCCAAAGTTTGAACTCAAAACTAGTTCCTACCAAGAAACCCTGAAGGGTTAGAGTTAAATGAAGGAGGTTATAGCAATTTGGTTAGGTATCAGAAGGATGGAGAAGGGCCATGGCTATGTGATTTTAGGATAAAATCTTTCCCTCTCTGATAAAATGTTTATTGGTTAATTAAAGTCTCCTATAACCATTAGAATGTAAGGGCCAATTAGTTATGCTTTTAAAAAACTATCAATTTGAAAAGTTGAAATGAAGGTTTCCTAATCCTAACCCTTACTGGCTTGATAGGAACAAAAGTTATCTAATTTGAAAGTTCCTTGTTTGTCATAGCCTGGACTTAGAAATTTATCAGTGGTTCCCCTTTGCAGAAGAGTGGAAGTTGTGATATAAAAGAATATTAAAACCCAAACTTGTAATTTGTCACTAAAGATAAAATTTTTTTCCAGAGGACTAGGTGCAGAGAGGGTTCCAAAACACTTCAAGGGATAGGGAAGTAAACTTGCTTGTTCACAGAGTTTGGGATTTTGCTAATGATTTCTTGTAAAATTAGACTTTTACGACTTACCCTGTTCAAGATCTTTTTTGACAAGCTTGTAAAAGTAGCAAACAGCTTGTGCTCAGTGGTTTTCCTGAGAGAATAGGATTGCAAGTGAGAGACTTAGAATAGGATTGTTTTAGTGAGAAGTAAAGTTATTAACATTTTACATAAGCTAATGAATAAAAGGAGACTATTAAAAAAACTCTGACAATTATTTTTTGCTAATTCTTTAAGTAGAATCATCAACCATTTCATTATGCAAAATGTTGATGGATCTGTGTCTGACCATGACAAAGTCAAAACATGATTTATTAAACATAACTTTGCCTTACGTTCTCATAGATGTGATCATTGATTTTTATACCTATAATTCTTGGTGTACCTCCTCTTTTTTTCCTTTCAGGAGTGCAGTGCTTTAGTGAATTGTTCTTTATAAAAGAGCCACAGGATGTAACTGTCACAAGAAAGGACCCAGTGGTTTTGGATTGCCAGGCACATGGAGAACTTCCTATTAAGATCACATGGCTAAAAAACGGAGCCAAAGTTTCTGAAAATAAACGGATCCATGCTTTATCTAATGGCTCTTTATACATCAGTGAGGTAGAAGGCAAAGAAGAAGAACCATCTGATGAAGGATTTTACCAGTGTTTGGCTCTGAACAAATATGGGGCCATTTTGAGCCAAAAAGCTCATCTGACATTAGCAAGTAAGTCTGTTTTATCATCACCTTGTTTTGTGTGTATTGCTGTGACAAAATCCTGCAAATAACAATTTGTTTTTTTAATGATGGTTTTGAAGACAAAAAGAAAATGCTGGTCAAATGTAAATGAGAAGTTCAACTTTATTTTTATCTGGAGAAAACTCGTGCCAAGTTGGGTTTGGTCCTATTTATGCTTCTTACTGAGATGGGCCTGTGAAATTGGTTTGGTATCAACTTCACAGTGCCATCAGAACTCTTTCAAGTGGTTGGGAAGCTTGGTCAACTTGACAAAAGTTGATCTGGAAGCTCTTCAGTTAGTAACTGATACTTAAGCTCTTCTGTTCACAAGTATAACAGCTGTCCCTTATACTTCTGTTTTGTAAGTGATGTTTAAAGTGAAAATCTTTGCATTTTGCCCCATTCTTCTTTTCTGTGCCTCGGTTGTTTTCTGTGACGTCTACCTGTGAATCACCCATGTTGCTTCTTATTCTGAAGAGCAGGTCAATAACGTTGTTGTTATTTTCCTGCTGGGAGGGAAAGAGATTATAGTCATCTCTGTATTACATCAAGTGGAGGCAGAAACCAGATTGACTCCCTTTTTTTCAATTGTCATTATGTTTGCATTCTAAATTTCCTTTCTCTTAACTGTATCAGATCCATCATTTATAAATTTAGATTTAGTGTTTTAGTTGTTAACAGTGAATATATAAAGACCTACCCTAAAACTTGGGCCTGAAATTCCTTAAGAAACTAATTCTAGACCTGAGTATTCAGGTATCAAAATTATAGCTATTTATTTGTAAGCAAGTCACATAGCATTCCTTCAGAACAGCATATAATTCAAAACTTTTAGCAGTCCTCACATTTTCTTAAAAAGCTATTAAACATGCGGTCTTTTTAATTTGATTTGGTCATTTAAAAGGCTGTATATGTGCATAAGAAAATTCAATACTTGCAATATCAGTGTCAGGAGTATATTTCTATGATATGGATTGTCCATGAAAAATATCCAGTTCTAGTTCTCTGAAGTTGGAATTTGGTAAGCTAATGACTACAACTGTACCTATTATAAGATTCCATTGTTATGCATTGTGTAGTCATAAAATACATCTCGAGAGAAGTTCATATATAATTATGTAGTGCATTCAGAGAGACGGCATTCTAGTCGAGAAGCCAGGAAGAGCTGGTTTCATGTATATCCTCTAACTTAAACAGCCATTCTCGACCTGTGGGTTATGTTCAATTTGCAACAATGAAAATACATCCTGCATATCAGATATTTACATTACGATTCATAACAGTAGCAAAATTACAGTAATGAAGTAGCAATGAAAATAATGTTGTGGTTGGGGGTCACCACAACATGAGGAACTGTATGAAAGGGTCACAGCATTAGGAAGGTTGAGAACCACTGCTCTAACACATGCTGCCTTAGCGACCCTGGAAAAGTCTCTTAACCTCTCATTCTCCAGGGCCTAGGCCCTAGAACAATTGCCTAGAGAAGTGGTTCTCAACCTTCCTAATGCTGCAGCCCTTTACTATAGTTCCTCATGTTGTGGTGACCCCCAACTATAAAATTATTTTCATTGCTACTTCATAACTGTTTGCTACTGTTATGAATCATAATTTAAATATCTTATTTGCAGGATGTATTTTCATTGTTACAAATAGAACATAACCCACAGGTTGAGAACTGCTGGCCTAGAGTTTAGGCAATTCTCTAAGACTTACATTCTTTTGTTTATTTCTTGGACACCTTTAGCTGTCTGGGGCAGTCTGTAAACCTATTTTCAGGGTAAGAATGTTTTTAAATGCATAAAGTGAACTACATAGTATTATAAAGGAAACTAATTATATTGAATACAGGTATAAAAATATTTTTAAAAAACAAGCTCATAGACCCACAGTGAAGAGCCCCTGTTTAAGATTCTGAATGGTAGAAAAGATGCCAGCTTGTGTTGGCAGAGGGGGTGTCCTTATCTAGGACTTCCTGTTAGTGAAATGTATGACTTCTTCCTAGGCTTAATAAAACATTTTATTTTAAAGATTGCATTTTATTTATCAAAAACTTGAATTCAGGCTTCTCATTCTATATACCATAAAAAGGAATAGAAATAGAGTAGGAGGATTTCTCTTTAACATTTTTTTCTCTAATTATTTGACTATCCTGGTCAGCTAGATTTTATTGACAGTAATAGTAACTCACATTTATATGGTACCTAAAGAGTTTGTGAAGTGCTTTATGTATAGTACCCCGTTTGCTCCTCACACCAGCCCATGTGGGATAATTGCTCTTCATTACTTTCATTTTATAGAACTTATGAGATAAGGACACTGAGGCCAGAGAAGTTAAGTGTCTTGCTCCCAGGGTCATACAGCTGTTAAGTCAGTGGTAGGATTCAAATCTAGGTTTTCCTGACCTCAAATGCCCTGGCATTTTCAGGATAGCATATTAATGCTTTTGGTGTTGTTCAGTCATGTCTGACCCTTCATGATTCCATTTGGAGTTTTCTTGGGAAAGATACTAGAGCAGTTTGCCATTTACTTCTCTAGTCCATTTTAAGATGAGGAACTGAGGTAAACAGGGTTAAGTTACCTGCCCAGAGTCACTCTGCTAGTAAGTGTCTGAGGCCACATTTGCATTTAGCAAGCTGACTCTTGCAGACTTCAGGCCCAGTACTCTATCCATTGAGCCACCTTGCTTCCCCACTTCTTAGGTTCTGTTAAGAGGCAGTGGGGCTTAAGAATTAGGCAGTCCTGTGGTCAGTTCCCTAAGAATATAAATCACAGAGGTCAGACCTGTATTAGTAGAGGCAGTTTCATAATCCCTTTCCCTTTATCAATGAAATCACAACTCTAGTTCCTAGTATCTAAAGCAGTCACTTTTTCAGTTTGGGGAAGTTGTGGAACCTTTCTACAGTTTCTTTCCCCAAAACCTCTAATTCTTTTTAGGATGTTGAAGGGAGTTGTTATGTTGTTGAAGCATTTGCAGATTAAACAACCTTGTTTACGATGACCACAAATTCAAAGAACTTTTTAAAAAGTCTTGTGGAATCTTGCTGTTCCTTGAAACAAAGTTGAAATTTCACTGGTGATGGAGATTTCTAATCTGGAGAGACCAAAGCTGTGTAAGAGGTATAACAAAATTACAGTTTTTGATTTCTGATGGAAATCTTAAGAGTGTTAGCCTTGTGTAGTGGAAAGAGTGTTACACCTGGGTTCAAATTGAACTTAAGATACTTCATTGCTGTGTGACTGTGAGTGGAGCATCCTTTGGGGAGCTTCAAGTTTCCCTCGTCAAATGGGGATAATGATGACCTTCCTGGGTTGTGTAAAAGTGTGATTTTTTTCCAAAATAGGAAATTTAGTATTTTATCATGCTACTATTCTTTTTTGTGTATCTTTAAAAAACTCAGAAGCTATCCATCTTATTAAATGCTTTTGGAAGCTATCACATTATGGCTATTTTAAGTTGTAAATATCTTAAGAACTTCTACGGGTAGTTATGCAAAGTATTGTTTTTGTCTTTAAGCATAAACTCCAGATAGCTAAGATAAAACCAAATCAATGCTTTTTAAAAATATTGAATGTTCTTGAATATTAAAAACCTTACACCATTTAAAATTTTAAACTACTTAACTCTAGTAGCTAAATTACCTGACAAATTTACACAAGATTATAGATTTAAGATACGGCATGTGTGGTGTGTGAAATTGTCATATAAATTAGGAAATTATTTTGACCTTGCCATTTTGAATGAACAGAGATGTCTTGGTATCCTATTTAAAAGCCATGTCAATTGCTGTAGAACCTAATGACTTTATCTTGCTTGGATAAAGAAGTTATACATATTAAACAGGGAGAGAATAGGCATAAAGTGGGCATTCTTTCTTTGAGAAAAAAGCAAATTCAGTGTAGTCACTGATAGCAGCAGGATTCATATATGTGCTTTTTTTTTTTTTTACCCGTTTGGTCAGAGCTTTCACCAGAAAGCTTATCTTTTGCCTCAGAAGTGTAATAGTGCAGCATTTGGAAACCTAAAACTTAAATCTGTGCAGTAGTTTAAGGTTTTAAATACACAGGGAGATCAGGTCTTGGTTTCTAAACTTAGGAACTGGAAGCTGAAAGTTGCACTCTAGGCAAGAATTCCATTATTCATGTGTAAATTAGGAATTCACAGGGTTAAAAGGTTAGAAACTGGCCAGGATGAGGTTTACCCTTGTGATAAAGAGCAGATGACCCTCATTCATTGGCCAAAGCTTTCATGTAGCTCTTCTGCAAAGTTAGTGATTGCCATGAATTGTTCTTGTGGAATGCAGAAATTCAAATGTGAACAGGCCTTTCCTTAAGTGTCACTATGGAGCCTTATCTCATGAGCACATCAGAGCTGGTCTTTCGGGACAAGGTTCCTCCCCAAGGCCCCAAGGCTTTGCTTTCCTGTTGTTCATCCATGTACAAAAGAATTTGGCCAACTTAGATTTTCTAATGGATCTCGTTTTTAAAGGAAACTATAGGGTTAAAGCAACATTTAGCTAAAATTTTTTTTTAAACCTACAACTTTTCTGTGATAATAGTTTTATATTTTCATGTAACTAAAACAGAAGGGGGGAGGGGAAGGGAAAGCTGTGGGAGTACCTTCCTTTTCCAGCAGTGCTCTTTGTGAGGCAACATGTGGAGTGAAATGTTAAAGAAATGAGTTAAGGATTAAATGGTTTATTATGAAGCTAAATCAGTGCTGATGTTTCAGACAATGTGATATTTGTTTTTGAGTATTAAGTCTGTATCATATGTAAGTGTGGGTTCAACTTTTAATTTCTCAAATTTTCTAAATATGGTAGGGAAACATCTGCTAGATTAATATTTTTGCAGTTTCATTACTGAAATGAATAAAATGTTTCTTGTAAAAGTGAGAGCAAAGAAAGAAAGGTCATTTTTGAATAAAGTTGGGTTGAAATAAAGGAGATTAGGGGAAAAAAAATAAAGGATGAGAGAGAGAGAGAGAGAGAGAGAGAGAGAGAGAGACTGTGTCCTATAGTCTGTAACTGGCTGTAAGGTAGTGATTGGTCAGGCAGCTAATTGTTTATTTCCTTTCCATAAAAGGTGGAAATTGAAGTCCTGTGATTGAGGGAGAAAGAACACAAAGCAGGCTTGCTCTTCTTAGTTTCTTCTTTTTGTTTTTAAGGTTATATTCACTTGGCTAGAAAATTTTTTGTGATTCTTTTTTGTAACTGGAATAACAAGGGAGTGAGAAGTGTGTTAAATTTGTTGGTG
Source organism: Pseudocheirus occidentalis (assembly GCA_028646575.1). Taxonomy (NCBI): domain Eukaryota; kingdom Metazoa; phylum Chordata; class Mammalia; order Diprotodontia; family Pseudocheiridae; genus Pseudocheirus; species Pseudocheirus occidentalis. The sequence goes on from JAQQSW010000698.1 coordinate 17,657, forward strand.
TTGTTTAAAACACTTTTTAAAAAACTTAAGTATTGGGTAGACATTCTTTAAAAGGATATATAATTTTTTCATTTTAATCTTGATGATTTTTTTTATTAAGATGAAGTGTGCTGATTTTCCAGTGGCCATATATTTATAATAAAGTTTAAAAAGTAATAAATATAACATTTTGTGGGTGCTGCACTAATCAGTATGGAAGAAGTATAAATCCAGTCTTTAGTGAAGACTTTTTAAAAGTTTATTGAAAATATGGGGATAAAATGGAAACTAATTGAAAATTATTAATTGCAACAAACCAGGATGGGGAATTAATTTTCAAATGTTTGAAACTAGAAAATTGAGAAAGCAGTGAACTCTGGGTTTTTAAGACTTGGCACTTTATAGAATTTGAAAAAGATCCATCTTTTTGAAGAAATTATTTTCAAACCATAAATTGTTTTATAAATGTGTTATTCCACCTCCTTCTCTTCCTCTTTTTCCTCCTTAATTTTGAAGTTGTTTTCTTCTGACTTTTTCAGTTGATTCCTTACATAGATACCTAGTAGATTTGTTTTAAAGTGACACTAAAGTGCAGAATGTCTTCTTAGAAGGTTTATCAGGAACCTGATAAATTCGGGGTAATTGTTCTACTTATTCTTTTGTAGTTCACTAGAGGGTATCAGTTTTCACCTTCAGGAATCTGATTGTCTACTGCCATGCCTGCCAAAGTTTTTCTTAATCCCAATATCTCTGTCCCTTCCCCCCTCTTATCAGCAGGGGCTACTGCAAAGAGAGATGATCATTTCCTTACCACCTATAGAAAGTATTCATTTTAATACTAGATGAAACTTACATAGAATTTTAAGGTTTGAAAAGTGCCTTGAATACATTATCTTCTTTTATTGTCAGCAAACCTTTGAGCTTCTTGCTATTTATTATTTTTATCTCCATTTTAAAATGACAAAACTATCAAGGCTGAGAAAGAGTGAATGACTTGCCTTCAGTCACATGATTAGTAAGTATGTTACAAACAGTATTGAAAGGTAAGTCAGACTCCTAAATTCGGTCTTTTAACCATGGGATTCTTAAACTGGGATCTGTGAACTTCTAAAAAAAAATTCTATTTTGATAACTATTTCAGTATAATTGGTTTCTTTTGTAAATCCCATGCATTCTATTTCATGCATTTAAAAACATTATTCTGAGAAGAGGGCCACAGGAACCCTAGCACTGTACTGCAGTGCCTTTATTCTCTTTTCATAGCTTCTTACAGTAGTTATTCAAAGAGATTATTTGGTATGGCCTCCTTTAGTCAGTCAGATCTGATTACTCAAAATAGTGCAATGTTATTCCCAGCAATTGTTTGCCTCAGGTTTTTTTACTTTTGAATTTAAAGCTGGGTTTAGTGATATAATGTAGAGCCGTTTAAAAGAATAGCAAAAGACCAATTATTTAAGCAGGATTTTAAATTGTAAGAGTATTTCAGTGAAGAAATAGGACATATATTTGTAGATATCTTTTGCATTTTTAAAAAAATTCAAAGGCCTGGAAACTAAATTGGGATTGATTACTTTCATTCTAAGCTGGTAATCACCATTTACATGAAAAGTAATCAACAGTGTCAGCTCAGACCTTTTATTGTGCATAAAACAGCAACAATTATTCATTAAGTCTTTAAGGAGATCCTAAAAACTATGCTTAACTACTTCCTGAAAGTGGTATACCAACATCAGCTATTTCTTGTTAATAAGCTTATTATGCAAATAAAGACTTGCAGTTTCAAGTGCAATCCCCTTTTTCTGTTTCACTAGAAAGGCATATTTTATATGATGTTTGTTAAATTCAGAAAAAAAATTTAGAAAGTCTATGTAAAATGTATTAGGACTTGAAAGTGTCCTGGGTATTTTATATAATCTTAGGGTTCTGTTGTTTTTAATCATAGTCAAAACTCACTCTTCATAGTTCAGTAAATGATAGGGAGAGGAGAGCAGAATAGATCACAGTTGTCCTTGTATGTAGTAGGAGCTCAGTAAAGTTGGTAGATGATGATGTTGTATAAGAAAGGCAAAAAATATTTGTGCTGAATTACTCATATAAACTTCTCTAATACGTAAGCCAAATTGATGCTTTGTTTGAAACACATGTTGCACAAGATAAAAACTCTTTCCATTATATATACAAAAAATTACTGAGTACTGAACAGTACCCTGACTTTTTAACATACATTTTTTAAACCTCAGGTACCCTGGTGCACTTTTGATAAGACTTTAAAATCCTTATCATCTACAAAGGCATTATGAATTTAAAATGTCTATCTTTTTAGCTTCAGATGGGTTTTACCTTTCCATGTATTTGTGTTATTTATAGCTTAAGTATTTGTAGTGGTAAAATTAATGCAAAAATGAATAATAAAATAATTGGTTCTCTGCTTTTGTATAAAACTTTGTTTGTTCAATTTGGCTTAGTCTAAAACTACTAAAAAGAACATTTTATTTTATTCTACAATGTTGGTTCATGGAACAATCATAGATATCCTGAATTGTTGGGACAGGAGGTTTTCTACTTCCTCAGGAACCCTATGACTTCACCATCATGAAGTGAGTGTGCCTAATAGCTTGGCACTTGTAGATAAAAAGTGTCTCCATGTCACCACCGTGCGTCCATAGCACCACCAACTACTTTGCAATCCTTGGAGCATACCCTTTCTCCTCTCCATTCCCTGTAGTCTGTGGTTCTATAATCAAAATCAGTTCTACTACTAAGTGGGGATGTATCAATCTACTCCTGCATAGGCTCATTCACCATCCCCATAACTTTCCAAACGAGAATTTTTCCATGCCTACTTATTTCTCTATTCAGGTCATTTCCCTCATTAGAATGAAAGCCCTTTGAGGGAAAGAACTGTCTTTGCTTTTGTATTTATATCCTCAAGAAAGTATAAATCTTGTCATTCTTTTTTTTCTTTCATTTTTGATCTCCATCTTAGTTATTAATTACACCAGTGCTTCTGGATATTTTTAAAAATTCATTTGTGTTTTACCATAGAGATAGAAACAGATTGTATAAAATTATAATGTTTGCAGTAAATGGTTAGGCAAATCCTAACAGCAATCTTTTCAGTTAATTCACTAGTACCTATGATTCATTCTTCCTCTGGTAGGATCCATTTAACTCTCCTTATTTCCTAAAGTGAAGATTTTGTTTCATCAACATTTTTAATTAATTTTTTTCAGTGAACAAAAATCTATTTTCTTTTCCTCTCAGCTCTCTCCCACCACTGGAAGATGTGTGTGTATCTGTACGTGGATGTGTATGTATGTATCTGCACCTTGGATCCATTACTTATGCCTCCTCATAAATCCATAGAGCAAATGTGTCAAACACTTGGTATTCCCAAGAGCTGCCTGAACTAAATTAAAATGTAGTACATATCTAATTTTACTGTTCTCATATATATTATTAATAACAAAGAAATACATAAACATAAGTGATTTTCTAAGTCATGATGTGGCCTTCAGGAACCCTTATATATGATTTATATTTCTTTTTGAAATTAACACCACTGTTCTAGAGATATGGCTGGTCATTGTTTTGGTCAGAGTCCTAAACCTTTCAAAGTTGTTTTTTTCTTATAATGGCATTGTCCTCGTATAGCTATTCTCCTGGCTCTGCTCACTTTCCTGTGTTATTAGTTCAGATTTCCCAGAATTCTCTGAAATTGTGTCTTATATTTAAATTTTATTTTTAAATTTGGTAATTTCTCATGGTATAATAATATTTCCTTACATTGATATACTGTATTTATACTGCATTTTTGTTCAGTCATTCCCCTGTTGCTTAAAAGTGCCAAGATCTCCCACTGCATCCTGGGCCATCTCCAGTCATCCTGATCAATATCTGGCCACTGGAACCAGATGACTCTGGAGGAGAAAGTGGGCTGATGGCTTTGCACAGCCCTCTCTCACCCAAACCAACGTCCATTGTAAGTCATATCATCACCTTCCTGATATAATGGTACTCTTCGAGAATGAAGGACAAACTACAAGAGACAATCTGAGGTACCATGGGAGGGAATTTAGAGACATCTCTTTCCCTTAATTTTGCAAATGATGAAACTGAGGCCAGAGAGGTAAAAAGTAACTTGCACAAAGTTACATTTATTAAATGGCAGATCTGGGATTTGAACCTGTGTCCTCATATTGCTTGATCAATACTCTTTTCTACCCTGCTCCCCTCCCCTAATAGCCTAAAGGTTTGACTCTAGTTTTTATCTGTAGTTCCTAGCCAAAGTTAGATATGCTTTTCAAAGTTAATCACTTATGCACACTATTACTCACTTATTTTCAGGGTTTAAGTGGCTAATTACCATAGAAGGAAGAGAAAGAGTAATTTTCCAAAGGGGCAGGGGGAGGGGTGACTAAAAAATTTAATTTCACATGTTCATCTTCATAGATAGCTAACATGTCTATTTTGATTTTATTCTGACTACAATAATATGTATTCCTTCCTTCCCTTACCTTGTGGGTTTTTTGTCATTATTTTTAGATTGTCTGACAGAAGTCAGCCATTATTTATTTAATTTTTAATCTTATTTTCATCATATGATTTTAGATTCCCTTCATTTTATTTTTTGGACCATTGTTGTTATCAATAGCCCCAATTTTTCCAATTTAACCCTTTTCAAAAAAACATCCAAAAGCCCTCCCTAGTAACAAGTCAGTATAATAAAAGCAAAAGGCGTACACACATTGGCCCTATCCAGACACAGGTCTCATTCTGCACTTTCACCCTATTAGTTCTCTGTAAACACATGGGAAGCTTTCTTCACCATTAGTCCTCTGGGGGTCATAGTTGGTCATTGTTTTGATTAGAGTCTTAAAAAGTTGTTCTCTTGGCTCTGCTGGTCGCACTCTCTCTTTGTTCATAAGAGTTTTTCCAAGTTTCTCTGGATCCATTCCTTTCATCATTCCTTTTTTTAAACTAAATTTTATTTGTTCAGTTAATAAAAATCAACTTTCATACTTCTCATCACTGGAAAAAGGGGAGGGGGAGAAACCTTGTAACATATGCATAATAAAGCAAACCAAATCTCATTTTTCACATCCAAAAAATAAATGCATCATTATGCACTTTGAGTCCCTCACCTTTTTTGTTGTTCAGCCAGTTCCCCAACTGATAGGCATTTCCTTAGTTTCCAGTTCTTTAACACTACAAAAGGATCTACTTTAAATGATTTTGTACATTTGAGTCCTTTTCCTCATTTTAAAAAATGTCTTTGGGATATATACCTAGTAGTTGTATTGCTGGGTCAAAGGATCTATATAGTTTAATGATTTGGGGTGGGCAGTTAATTTCCACTGGCTTTCTGTTGTTTGGATGGGTCCATAGATTTAGCAACAACAAACTGCTGTGCTTACTTTCATGAAGTTCCTCCAACAAGTCATTTTTTTTTTTGGTCATCTTTGCCAATCTAATGGATTTGAGATGGAACCTCAGGGTTGTCTTAATTTGTATTTCTCATATTATTAGTGAGATGATCATCATGTTTGAGGCACAGCTAGGAGGACAGTTTAGCTGAACTACAGAGTGCATGAAGAGAAGGAATGTATAATTAAACTAGAGCTAGTTTGGGAAGGACTTTAAATGCTGAACAAACAAGCTCATATTTGATCTTGGAGACAATAAGAGGATCAGTGACATTTATTGAGTAACATGGTCAGACCAATGATTTTGGAAGACCAATTTGGTAACTGTGTGGAGGATGAGTTAGAAACCAGTGAGGAGAATATTGGCTAGACTAGAATGAGGGCTGAATGAGGTGGTAGCTAGTGTGAAGACAGAAAAGGTGATTAACAGAAGAAATGTTGTATGGATAGAAACTAGAGGTTTGTCAAGTGATTATAAATGTGCTGTGAGGGACAATGAGGAGTCAAGGATGGAAGAGATTCTGAACCTGGGTAACCAGAAAAATGGTGGTTCCCTTAACAGTTATAGGGAAGCTTAGGAGACAATTTTAATTAAGTTTGGAAAAAAAGATGAGAACAGAAAAAGTGAATATTACAGGCAGAATATGAGCCCAGAACTTTCTGATAACAAGCCTAGCATTCTATGTGCTACATATTTCCCTTCAAAATTTAAGTCTTTTAGGGAAAAAGGGATTGGTATGTGTTTTTTATCTAGACTTGTGATTTTATGAGAACTTTGGGTATAGACACTTTGTTGGAGGATGAAATTCTATGCTTTATAATCTTTTTTTCCCTTTTTTGCTTTTTGAAGAGGGAGGGGAAGGCAGAGCAATTGGGGTTAAACAACTTGCCCAAGGTCACATGGCTAGTAAGTGTTAAGTGTCTGAGGTCACATTTGAACTCAGGTCCTCCTGACTCCAGAGCTGGAGCTCTATTCACTGTGCTACCTAGCTGCCTCCTATACTTTATAATCCTAAAGAATTTCCTGGAGGTGCTGGGAGGTTGACTGCCATATAGTCATATAGCTACTGTGTGTCAGAGGCAGGGTTTAAACCTGTGACTTCCTAACACTGAAGCCATCTCTCTAACCATTACATTTTATTTCTTGCATTGAAATTTGTCTGTCTGTGAAAAAGCTAAAGGACAGATGAAGTGATGGAATGGAAAAGTAAATCAAAGAGAATGGTTTCTCTTTTTGTTGTACAGTAAGTAAAGGAAGGCTATGGGTGGATTTTAAAAAATTGTACATTTGTTACTATTTTTGTCTTCCCTGACAATCAATCAACAAGCATTTATTAATACACCTACTAGTTTCTAGGCATGAAAATAAAAATACAATGAATGAAACAACTCCTACCTATATTTGATTAGAGGAAACAACATGATAACATATACAGTATATATATTTCACATGGAAAGAACATATATACACACATTTTATATACATGTACACATGCATATGTGTGTGAATAGAGAATATGTATAGGATAAATACAAAATGGTTGAGAAGAGATGGTACTAGCAGTAAGAAACAATCTGGAAAGACTGTATAAAAGGTGATGCTTGATCTGAATCTTTGAAGGAAGAGATGGGATTATATGAGATGGTGATATGGATGGGAGTCATTGTAGGCATTGGGAATGACTTCTGTAAAGGTCTGAAGATGGGAGATCTAGTGTCATATGTGAGAAACAGAAGTTTGGTTTGGAGTGGACCATAGAGTATAGGAATGAGGGAGAAGAGTAATATATAGTGAAACTATTTATGTATAATGAAATTATTTTATATCTAATACACAGTATATAGTATATAATTGATTCATATAATATTAGAATGAAATATACATAATGAAGCTAAAACAAGTAATATGTAATGGAGCCAGTTTGTAAATGACATTAACCATCAAGAAGATATAAAGAGTTCACATTTTATCTTAGAAGCAATAGGGAGCTACTGGACTCTATTGAGTGTGGGAGAGTGGGATCCTCAAATCACTGAGATATCTGTGTGGAGATGGGTTGAAAAGGGGGAAAGACTAATTAGAAAGTCATTGCAATGGGGCAGCTAGGTGGCACAGTGAATAGAGCACTGGCCCTGGAGTCAGGAGGACCTGACTCAAATCTGGCCACAGATACTTAATACTTACTAGGCGCGTGACCTTGGGCAAGTCACTTAACCTCAGTTACCCTGCCCTCCCCCTCCAAAAAGAAAAAGAAAAAATCTTTTTTTTACAAACGTCTAAGAGGGAGGTGACTAGGGATTGAATGAATATGGTGACTGTGTGAGTAGAGATAAGGGGGTGGGTGTGAGAGATGTTGTGAAATTAGTAACAGCAAGATTTGGTAACTGGATATTTGGAATGAAGGAGAGTGGGGAATTAAGAATAATCCTGAGAAGGCACAGTAGTTGATGATTATAGCAATCTACTGTTTGATAAACCCCAAAAGCCTAGCTTCTCAGATAAGAACTCACTATTTGACAAAAACTGCTGGGAAAAGTGGAAAATAGAATGGCAGAAACTGGGTATAGACCAGCATCTGACACCGTATACCAAAGTCAAGTCTAGATGAGTACACGATTTAGGTATAAGGGCTGATACCATAAACAAATTAGGGGAGCAAGGAATAGTTTATCTGTCAGATTTATGGAGAATGGAGGGAGGCATTTGTGACTGAACAAGAGATAAAGAACATTGTGAAATGCAAAATGGATAATTTTGATTACATTAAATTGAAAATTTTTTGCACAAATGAAGCCAGTGCAACCAAGATTAGGAGGAAAGCAGAAAACTGGGAAAGAATTTTTACTAGTATTTGTGATAAAGGCCTCATTTTTAAAATATATTGTGAACTGAATCAATTTACAAGAATACAAGTCATTCTCCAGTTGATAAATGATCAAAGGATATAGGCAGTTTTCAGAGAAAGAAAGCAAAGCTATCTATAGTTGTATGAAAACATGCTCTAAATCACTATTGATTAGAGTGATGCAAATCAAAACAACTCTGAGGTACCCTGTTAAACCGATCAGACTGGCTAACATGACAAAAGAGGAAAATCATCAGTGTTGGAGAGGATGTGGGGAAAGTTGGAACACTGATTCATTGTTAGTAGAGCTAAGAACTGATCCAACTGTCCTGGAGGGCAATTTGGAACTGTGCTGAAAGGGCTATAAAAATGTGCATACCCTTCGACCCAGCAACACCGTTCCTAGGACTGTATCCCAAAGAGATAATAAAAATGGAAAAGGCCCCACATGTAAAACATATAGCTGCTCTTTTTTTTTGTGGTGGCCAAGAACTGGAAATTGAGGGGATTCCCATCCGTTGGGGGAAGCTAAACAAGTTGTTGTATATGAATGTAATGAATACTATTGTGCTAGAAGAAATGAGGAACAGGCAGACTTCAGAAAATCCTGGAAAGACTTATATGAACTGATGCTGAGTGAAGTGAGCAGAACCAGGAGGATATTGTTAATGGAAACAGGCACATGGTGTGATGACTTATTTTGATAGTCTTAGCCCTTCTCAGCAATGCAAGGACCTAAAATAATTCCAAAGGACTCATGATGGTAAATGCCATCCACATCCAGGGGAAAAAACTATAGAGTTGGAATGCAGAGAGAAGCAGATTACTTTCTTTTTTGTTTTGTTTTTTCCTTCTCATGATCTCTCCCATTCAGTATAATTGTGCTATGCAACATAATTAATGTGAAAATGTGTTTAAAAGGAATGAATATGTAGAGTCATATCATACTGCATGCTAACTTCAGGACAGAGATGGGAGGAAAGGGAGAAACTTTAAAACTTATGGATGTGAATGTTGAATGCTATGGGTGGATTATAAAAATAAATTAATAATTCATTTTTAAAAATGAATAATCCCGAGGTTTTGAACCGAGGACACTGGGAGTATCACCATATCTTTGACAGAAATGGAGAAGTTTGACGGAGGAATGTGTTTGGGGATGAAATGTGGAATTTTGTTTTGGATATATTGGATTTGAGATGTCTCTGGTACAGCCAGTTTGAAATGTCCAAAAGGTTGTTGGTGATGCCTGATTGAAGCTCCAGAGAGAGACTGCAGCTAGATATATGGCTCTATGAATCATCTGCATACAAATGATGATCAGAATCAGAGGGGTCGATAAGTTCCCCAGGATAGAAATGGAAAAGAAGACCCAAAACAGAACCATGTGGATCACACACAGTGAGGGGGCATAATATGGGTGATGCTCTAGTTAAAGGAGACTGAGGGAGAAGTCAGAGAGGTAGGGAAGAGGACCAGGAAGGCATAGTTCCATGAAAATCCAGAGAGGAGAGTATACTGGAGGAATAGGGGGTCATCAGTGTCAAGTGCAACAGAAAGGTCAAGAAGGACATCAAATTTGGCAATTCTTATTTTTGGTAACTTGGAAGAGTAGTAATGCTGAACAACTCACACCCCCAAATTATTTTAAAAGACAATAAAATTTTTTTCATTTACACATACTTAGCTCATAGATGCCTCTAACACTTAATTTTTAGGTCTCAAAGTTCAAGAACTGATTTCATTATATATATTGTTAAATCAGCAATCATTTATCAAGCATTAATAAATGCCTGGCACTGTGCTAAGCCCTGGGGATACAAAGAAAGGCAAGAAATTATCCCTGCTCTCATGGAACTCACAATCTAATAGGAGGAGGGGAAGAAAACAAACCAAAAATTATGCATAAACATTTTGTGCAGTTGTTTCAGTCATACTGGACTCTTAATGACCCCATTTGGGGTTTTCTTGGCAAAGATACTGGAGTGGTTTGCCATTTCCTTCTTCAGCTCATTTTATAGATGAGGAACTGAGGCATATAGGGGGAAGTGATTTGTTCAGGGTCACACAGCTGTCTTCTTGACTGAATCATCCTGACTCCAGGCCCAGCATTCTATCCCCTATGCTACCTGCCTGCCTGACAAACAAGATAGGATTAATTAGAAATAATTTCAGAGAGAAGGCATGGCATGATCATTAAGGAAGACCAGGAAAGACTTCTTGAACAAAGTTAGGTTTTAGCTGAAACTCAATAAAACCAGGAGGCAAAAGTGAGGAAAGAGAATTTCAAAGATGAGGAACAGCTAATGAAAATGCAAAGGTAGGGAAATGGAATGTCTTGAGTGAGGAACATGGAGCAGTCCAGTTACTTTATCTAAAGTAGGTGGAAGGGAATAAAGTATAAGAACACTGAAAAGGTAAGGGGGACAAAGTGATGAAGCACTTTAAAAGTCTTGACAGCAGGTTTTCTATTTTCTGCTAGAGGCAATAGGGAGCTGTTGGACGTTTGATTAGGTAAGTGGATCTCAAAATGTGGTTCTGAGACAAGTGGCTGGTAGAAGAGTCAAGAGAAAGCTGTTACAATGGAGAAGAGCAGGGAGGTGAAAGGGAATGAGTCAATCTTACTCTCATTGGACTTGGCTTAAGGAGGGAATAGAATAACACTCAATTGGGTATTTTACCCTACAGGAAACTTGGAGGGAAGGAGATGGGGGGGGGGGAATGATATGAGGGAGGGAAGATTGGGGCAGAGGGTAGTCAGAAGCAAACACTTTTGAAAAAGGACAGGGTCAAAGGAGAAAATAGAATAAGTGGGGGGCAGGATAGGATGGAGGGAAATATAGTTAGCCTTTCACAATATGACTACTGTGGAAATGTTTTGCATTAACTACTCATGTATAGCCTATATTGAATTGCTTGTTTTCCCAGTGGGGGTGAGTGAGGAGGGAAGAAAGGAGAGAATCTAGAACTCAAAGTTTTTAAAACAAATAAAAATTTTTGTTACATGCAACCAGGAAATAAGATATACAGGCAATGGGGTATAGAAATCCATCTTGCTCTACAAGAAAATAAGAGGGAAGGGAGAGAATGGAGGGATATAAGAGAGGGCAGACTTGGGGAAGAGGTATTCAGTATGCGTGCCATCTTGGGGTGGGAGGTAGGAGAGAGATAGGGAGAAAATTTGTAACTCAAAATCTTGTGGAAATGAATGTTGTAAACGAAAAATAAATAAATTCTGAGACAAATGGCTGTAAGAATCCTTTTTAACTTCTGGCTGGTTTCTAATACTTCAGTTCCGCAAAAGATCTTTTAATTCACTGGTTTGGCTGCTCCCTCCCTTATGCATGTCAGAAGCTGGGTCAAAAAGCAAATGCCTTTTATGCATTCTTGTGGTCAATAACATTTTCACTTAGCAGCCAAACTTCTGTCCTATTAGAACTTAGGTATGCTGGTTGTTTGATGATAGTGTGTATTCAAAACCTTTCAATCATTAAAGGAACTGCTCAAATTTGTGCTCCACTGATATAGCCTTTGAGGGAACTTACATACTAAGGTAAATAGCACTTATGATAAATAGCACTTAATGATACCCATAGGATGTATTTACTCCTTAAACACAATACAAAACTTACTTCTTAAGTCAGTTGTGCTTTTGTGAGAATTTGTCAAGGAGTCTTGTTTTTCAAAATCCCACCAAGTTCTTCTGTTTTATTTTATTTTATTTTATTTTATTTTATTTTTTTAAGGAAAGAAATAAGCCTTTTATTAAACAACCTCTTACATGTCATGCAGTGTTAAGTGCTTTATCAATATGACCTTACTTGATCCTCAGAACAACTCTTGTCATTGCTCTATGGATCACCCAGTAAATTAATTCAGCTGTCTCTGACTCCAGAGTCAGTGCTCTCTTCACTGCCCTGCAACCTGCCTCAGTAATAATAATTTTAGAAGGAAAAGTACTGGAAGCTTCGGGGGAAGGGGGGAATTTGGAACAATCAATCAACGAGAATTTATTAAGTGGCTACTACTCCTCGGACACTGCTAGAGATACAAGCACAAAAATTAAACAGTCCCTGCCCTCAAAAAATTTACATTGAGGGTGGAGGAAAAAACATGTAAATCAGTATGTGATTAAGAGGTGAGAAGGGAGAGCTTTCCAAGCATGTGGGACAGTTAGTGCAAAGGTGTGGAGGTAGGAGATGGTGAATGGCCCCTTCCTTCTCTGAGGCACGTCTTGCTCCAAGTATGGCTTGGAATTAAAAGCCAGACCTTTTCACCTTTGTGCTTCTCACCTGTCTCAGCTCTTTGATCTTTGGCATTCTGAAAACCTCTTACAAGACAGTTGCCACACTGGGTGTTTATTCAGATTATCTGCCCTTGCTTTTGTCACCAATATTTTCTCTTAAAAATCCAAGTTATTTTTTGAATTCCATTTGCATCCACATGGGTCTCTGGATAATTTACCCCTGTTCTTCCTCTTGGGAGTTGTTTCTGTTTGCATCACTTCTGTTGCTTTGGGCTGGTTTTCTAAGCTTTTTTTTTTTTTGGAGGGGGGAGGGCAGGGCAGTTGGGGTTAAGTGACCTGCCCAAGGTCAGAAGGCTAAGTGTTAAGTGTCTGGTGCTGGATTTGAACTCAGTCCTGCCCCTCCTGTTACTGTGAAGAATAAATGTAAAGCCCTTTGTCATTGGAAGCTCTTCAGAAGCAGCCTTCTTCCTAAGGGTATATCAGGCCCTTCATTCCTCTCCAGTCTTCTGATACTTCACTCCCCTCCACACATTCTGATCTAGCCACACCAACTTTTGGCTGTTCTTCCAACATTTTATTACTGAAAAGGCAAAGTTAAAATTTGATCTCTCCGAAGCTTTCCATGACTACTTCCTCCCATCATGTCATTTCCTTCCTCTGAATTTCCATATCATTTTTGGGTACCACACATGGAAATCCATTTTTATAGACTTATGATCTTAATTTTCTTTAATTTTCTTTTTTTTTGTTGTTGTTGTTGTTTTTTAAATTTTAATTTATTTTCTTGGTTATAGCATTCATTTCCACAAGGTTTTGAGTTACAAATTTTCTCCCCTTTTTGTCCCTACCCCCCAGCCCAGAACATTGATCCCACTGTAAGACCCCTCCCACAATCTGTTCCCTTTTATACCCTCCTCCAACACCTCTCTAGCTTTCTAGCAGGGCAGGGAGCTCCTCCCTGCCCCCGTCCCTGTATGTATTATTTCCCAGTTGCAT